>CAKNXH010056141.1:561-19381 GCA_932178445.1 Andricus quercusramuli | reverse complement strand
ATTATATAATACCTCTAAACACTGAGCTTCAAGCTGTGATAGGTATAAAAAAAGTCGACAGAAACTGAAGGCGGGGATTTGTTTGTACGTGCCCACACTTTCAAAATCCGTTTGAATGAAAATCTTAGCTGCTAATTTTTTTTTTTTACATATCGCATGTTCATTTTGTGTGCTCATGGATAGAAAAGTTTTGATAAAAAATCAATTTTGCACATCTTCAGAATGGAAATTTTCCCAATTCGTTGTCAAGGAGATTTTTTTGGTTCCATATTAGGAGATATTAGGAAGGATCCGAACGATGATATGTGTGACGATGAAGATTTTCCACGAATAGGTAATGAATGTATTAAATTAAAGAAGTATGGAGATTTGAAGGCTGGCTATAAGAGGTATTGTTCCAAGGGCAAAAATAAAAAATTCGTTGAAGATTGCCACAGTACAGTTAATTCACCCCTTTTGCTTCCTCATAGAGGAAGCTTTGTAATGATAACATTTTTCAAAATTTTTAAATGCATTCAATTAAATCCTCCCTAATTTAAAAATGTCTAATACAATGTTCTAAGCTATTGTCCGGATGTGTGTGTGTGGATGTGTGTGTGTGGATGTGTGTGTGGATGTCACGCTTTTTTGTGAACACGATAACTAGAAAACGGTTGCAGGTAAATTGATGAAATTTGGAGAGCTTATTTTCCTCACTAATATCTTGAAACTGACCGAAGGATTTCTGAAAATATTTATTGCATTTTTTTCTAGCAATCAATAATATTTTAAAAATCGGTTTTTTATAGTAAAACTTTTTTCATTCGCATAATTCAAAGTTGATGCAAGAATATAGAAGATTCCTTGGTTCGGGACGAATAGATTGACTTATGATATTAATACATTTTATTGAAGAGTAGGGAAGTTATCGTAATTTATATATTTTGAAAATCGGTTTTTTATAGTAAAACTGTTTTCACTAGCATAATTCAGAGTTGATGCAAGAATACAAAAGATTCCTTGGTTCGAAAGGAATCGATTGACCTATAATAATAATGCATTTTATCCAAGAATAGGGAAGTTATGGTAATTTATATATTTTGAAAATCGGTTTTTTATAGTAAAACTTTTTTCATTAACATAATTTAAAGTGGATGCAAAAACAGAAAAGGTGTGTTGATTCGAGTCAAATCGATTGACCTATAATATTGATAAATGTTATTGAAGAGTAAGGAAGCTATGGTAATGCATAATATTTGAAAATACGGTTTTTTATAGTAAAACTTTTTTCATTAGCATAATTCAAAGTTGATGCAAAAATGTAAAAGATTTCTTGGTTCGGGACGAATCGATTGACCTATAATTTTAATGCATTTTATCAAATTGTAGGGAAGTTATGGTAATTTATATATTTTGAAAATTGATTTTTTACAGTAAAACTTTTTTCACTAGCATACTTCAGAGTTGATGCAAGAATATAAAAGATTCCTTGGTTCGAAACGAATTGATTGACCTATAATAATAACGCATTTAATCAAAGAGTAGGGAAGTTATGGTAATTTATATATTTTAAAAATCGTTTTTTTTATTAATACTTTTTATTGAGGAATATGGAAATTGTGAAATTGCATAATATTTGAAAACACAGTTTTTCATAGTAAAACTTTTTACAGTAACATAATTCAAAATTGATGCAAGAACGGAAAAAACCTCTTGATTCGAGGCAAATCGATTGATCTATAATAATAATAATACACTTTATTGAAGATTAGGGAAGTTCTGCTCATTCATAATATCTGAATCATCAGTTTCAAACAGAACAACTTTTTTCGTCTACATAATTTAAAGTTGATGCGTGAATAGAAAAGAATTTTTGATAATAAATTTTCAAATAGAGTAATATTATGACAATTTTTGTGAAGAAATCATAAAGCTGGGAAAGGGATAGGGTGCGACAGAACTTTTCCTTGTCCTTTTCCAGCTCAAAAACTTATTATTTCGAACGCAAGATTTGATTTGTCTGATTTGTCTTTGTATTTCAAACATTTTTGTATTATTTTGTGATTTTTCATTTTTGATGAATTTCTATTTTTAAATTGAGCAAAATGAAGACTTTGGTTTGTCTATTATTGAAAAAAATAACTAAGGCTTCCTCTATGAGGAAGCAAATACATTTGCTAACCGGAAGCAAAGTGCTCGTGAAATGAGCACCATATAATAAATTATAAATACAAACAAAGTGGAAACACTCGAGATCGAATTCACAGCTAGTTTGAGGAAGATGATAACGCTTATGTTATTCAGAAAAGTATCATACCTGAATTACACATACTGCAAGGGTTCGTCAATCACGTCTTTTGGGACGGCTCAGTCCTACTAGTGAATGAAAAAAGAGCACTAAAGTGACCAATCAAACTAAAAGCCATCCCGAAAAATGATCAAGGTCAGATTTATGAGGGAAATGCCTGTCGTAAACTCATAAAAAAAGCATATGAGCTCCTTGATTCAGAAATATATGAGGACATCGACCACCTACGATTATTGCCTTTCGTTTCTGCTCTAAAAAGCTATGGACCAAGTTGTAAGCTGTAGTTTTTCCACTAGAGAGATTGGGCCTAATTTAGATAAACACTCAAGTGAGTTGGATAAAGCTTTTCAGAGCATCGGAATTTCTAAAACATTAAAAATCCACGTACTTTTGGATCACATTGTTCACTGTTTACATTTTTTAGGTAAATCTGGTTTGCGCCTATCGTCAGAGCAAGCGGGCGGGTCAATCCATCAAGAATTTTTGAAATTCTGGGCTCGTTATACAATAAATTTGATTCACGATCCCTCGTATTCAAGCAGATTGAAAGAAGCGGTGGTGAAAGAAGTGGGACCAATATACCGCCACGTCCACGCCGTTGGTCCTGGGGAAAGCAAAGAGTGGTATCACAGTTGAGCCTTGATTGTCCGCATTCATTAAGACCGAATGTGATCTGGATAGTCTAATACCCAGATGATCCGGAAAATCATGACGGTCGAAAATAGAACTCAATTGAACTCTGGCGATCGAAAATTGAATCAAATTCTACCGATTTCCAGTCCAAATAATCCGGCGATCTACATGATCGGGGTCAAGATAACTGGATTTGTACTGTATTCAGTTGATGGATTAAAAATCTTCTTTTCCATAATTTACAACGGAATGCAGAGGAAAAATTTACAACATATACACACATTGAATCAAATAAGTTTATGCACGCTAGATGCGCTTCTCATCTGTAAAAAGGTACAAAAAATGATTTTGCGATATCTCAAAATATGAACAGCTAAGATTTTCATTCAAACGGATTTTGAAACTGTGGCGGTAGGGCTTGAGCTTTCCTCTCATGACTTTGACGGCTATGTTGGCGGTAGCACTGCTACTGACAGGGTTTCCCATTTCTGAAAGGCAGATAACGAAGAGGAAAGGCACTAAGAAGAACACCAAAGCCCATAAATTATCATGAAGAGCATACTAAAGATTTTGAAACGCTTGTCGCTTCTCGAGGACCGTCAGGCATGTCTCACCAATCGAACAACTGGCCAGAAAGAACATCTGCGACAAACGGTAAGCAATGGAACATCATCTGTGCTTGCTCAACAGAAATACCGTGGGAGAGCATCAAGTGGATACCACAATGAAAGAGAAATTGGTGCGTCTCTACTATGCACGTGCGAAGTTTGAAACCAAAAGCAAAAAAGGATACAATTTTAGTACGACTTTTTACTGCAAATTATCCTGATATAAAGAAATTTGCACTAAGAGATCTTATCGCTAAGGTGAAGGATATCAGGACTAATCTACACATTTCAGAAGACCGAGCAATGGAGATTAAACAAGACGTTGATTTGGCGTGGAAAAACGACGGCAATGAACAGCAGTTAGAGGAAGCCGCGTCACACAATCACGCTGCGACAATTAATGTTCTTCCTCAACCTGTTGATGATCCAGTACCACCACATCCTCCAGAGGTAGATGACCTAATTCCAGACCAGAGGCAGAAGCAGAGGTTCAGCAACCAAGAAGGAGATTAAAATGGAAATACCATATAAACAGAGATATTATGTCACTCTAAGTGGAACCATTGACTCGGGATGTCCGCAAGGGGCGGCCAGCGATAAATGATCCGCAACCGGTAACGTCACGAGCGTATGATAAACAGAGGTACTTACCATGAGGAGATAAAATATCGGTAACAGAAAGATGTTACTTACAGATGTTACCGATATAGGATAATCATATATATACCATTACCATATGCATTTACTATTAATCCTAATATGTTAAATAATAACGAAATGACCGAATATATAGCTGTAGAATATTAGTACATACATATGCTTAAACTATAATAGTAATTAATGCCATATGTAACACATCAGTCACCTAACAATGTACAACGTAACACTAGTGAAATGAGTCTGTAAATAGTCAGACACAAGGTAACCGAAAGTGTCTGGCTAAACACATTACACATAATTATGTTATAGTAGAATTCATATTCCTGAAAGAGCAAGAGATAAGGTAATCCGCAACCGAGAGTATCAGCAGAGGGAATTTACATATTGACCGCTCGCGCAATTCAACACACACTAGCGTAAATCATTTAACGCTCCATAGTATTAGTCACCCACTAGCATCGCTCTCAGTCGGATAATAATGTAACCAAACATATTGACATGTATAAACATTGAGTGGGACTAGGTACGGGTAATATTATCAATAGAAACATGCCGATTTCAAAAGTTAGAAACGTGTCGATTTCAAAAGTTAGAAACGTGCCAAATTCAAAAGTTCGAACGCGACTTTCGGCATGTATTCATCGCCCGTATCCCTAGCATGGAGAACCCATCATATATAAACCCCAGAGACATCCCTGTCAATTGTCTTACGTTCTCGGCAGTCATACTGTTCACTTCGATCTACGATTAACGAATCACTTTGACCAAGTTACGGCTTCTATCTTATTGTGACCGAAAAAACACTCTGATTAAGTCGTGTACTTTCAAGTTCAATCCTGAAATAGTTAACGTGTTCGAGTCTTGAAATAAGTTCCTTCGGCTGAGACTTTCGGTCATCGTAAAGTGAGTCTTTTACGAATAAAGTCCGCAGTGTTATACGTTCGCGAAAAGAACTCAAGTGTGGATTGGGTATTGTTCTAGAACTTTGTATCGCACTACCCCTACTGAAAAGTGTTCATACGCCTTTTCATCATTGAAATACTTCCGAGTTCATTCAATTTATCATCCGGTGAAACTCCGTCGGTGTTTTACGTGATAATTGGTCAGGTCTTACCAGCCTGACATAATCAGCACACCGGTCTCTCTCTTTTCCTATTTTCCATTCTACCCTCGCCTATTGCTCGTGACGTGACAGCTGATTTGGTGGCAGCGGTGGGATTGTCACTTCCGTTTAAATTCAGTGTTTTTATTAACAATTTAACAGTGTAAGTCCTTCTTAGATACGTTTGCACGGTCACCATCGGGGCAAGGCAAAGTTCGAAGTGCATTATAGGCGTTGGTATACTTCGCGTGCTCGCAAGCTCTACCATCGTTAAAAATCTTACTATCCGTATAATCATATTTCTCCATACGAGTATCCGTATGAAATCAACCCTTATTTTCCAACCGCTCCGTCGCAAACTACAGGTTACCCTAATCCATATTATTCACAGGATGAAATCCACATTCAACCCGCTTATTCAACAGATGCAGACCATTTAAACTAATAATCCGTTCGTCGTACAGACGCAACGACGAGCATGCAGAACTAGAAGCGTCATAGAAGTGGACAAATTTAGATTCAAAATTTAATTTCGACTCCCCAGCAGTAGAATTTTCATCCCCTAGTTTCAATAAAACAAAAGTTTCCTTTTTAATCGATACAGGAGCCGATATTAATATTATAAAATTAAATTCGTTAGACGAAGAATTATTAGTAAACTAAGATGAATGCATAGACATAACAGAATTAAATCAAGAAAGAATTTCCACTATAGGCACAATAAAGCTACCTATAGAAAAATCCTTGGTAGTCTTTCACGTAGTCTCTCCAGATTTTCCTCTACACACAGATGGAATTCTAGGAAGAGAATAGCTCAGACAAGAAAATGTCAAAATATCATTTTGGCATAATCATATAGTTATTCATTCGAACCCTTTGAAACCTATTCCTTTTATCGATAGGGAGTCAAAAACCGCGCAGGATCAAATAATTTATTATAAAGGAGTGAAATCAAAACAAAATATAAAAACCGTGGAAGAACTTGAACTAGATAGCGGAACGGTATTCGATCAAAGAAAGAATTCATTTATAAACTGGGCTAAAATCGAAACGACTAAACTCGAAACTCAACAAGAAGCTAAGCGTGGTTCTACTTGTTCTGTTTCGTATGCGTGTGAAAAAAATAAATATGAATATGACCCAGAACAGATGGAATCTCCTTCAAACAATTTTGAAAATTATTCAACCCCCAATTTGGCAATGAAACGAGGGAGCGGTGAATCACTACTATCCGTATTAACTCCATCACAAAAATCAATCGGAAGTTTGCCATTCATTACAGCCCCCAGGTCCCCGTTACAAGCGGAGTGCAAGTTAGGTGCCAAGCGTAGCTGTTTTGAAAGGTTGCGAGGGAGGAATTTGAGGATAGGCATACGAAACTTAAACGAAAGACGAGCCCAGAAATTTATAATGAAAAGGCTAGAAACATAGCACAATCAACATGTTTGACCAATCTATTACATCATATTTCTTTTGCACAGGCGGGACAACACTGAAGATAGCAAGGACTTTAAGGACAAGGACTTCAAATAAAATAATAGATATAAGAATAACTAAAGAAAATTTGAATAAGTGACTCTGAATCAATCTATTTAGATCATTTCATTTTCCAAGAAATTAAAAAATCATGCATTTCTGAAACTGCTAAAATTTTAAACATTCTTTTTACAAAAATTTAAAATAAAAGATTTTTTCCGAAAAATTGATTGATTCAAAGGCGCACTCATTGATTCAGGGGATCAAATTCACTGAAACAAACAAATGCACCAAGCTGGACCTTAAGTTCACAGAAATTAATTTACTTGAATATTAAATATTTTATTTTGTTGAAATAATACATTTCAGGAATTCGATTCTTTGAATCAATTGCAGACATGTGTCTGGTTCAAATAAAAGATCACTACTTTAGAGAAATAGATTCTTAATAATGAATAATGCGACTCAAGGAACACTGATGAAAAATAGTATTGACTTCCAAACACCAATGCATATGCAAATGTCTTCATGCAGATTTTCGAAAAAGTGAACGCATTGACTAGGTCCACATTGTTTTGTATGTGGAATAAAAATTAATTATAGCAATTCAACACACACTAGCGTAAATCATTCAACGCTCCATAGTATTAGTCACCCACTAGCATCGCTCTCAGTCGGATAATAATGTAACCAAACATATTGACATGTATAAACATTGAGCCGAACTAGATACGGGTAATATTAGCAATAGAAACATGCCGATTTCAAAAGTTAGAAACGTGCCGATTTCAAAAGTTAGAAACGTGCCGATTTCAAAAGTTAGAAACGTGCCAAATTCAAAAGTTCGAACGTGACTTTCGGTACGTATTCTATCTCATTGTGACTGAAGAAAACCTCTGATTAAGTCGTTTACTTTCAAGTTCAAACTTAAATTAGTTAACGTGTTCGAGTCTTGAACTAAGTCCCTTCGGCTGAGACTTTCGGTCGTCGTAAAGTGAGTCTTTTACGAATAAAGTCCGCAGTATTATACGTTCGCGAAAAGAACTCAAGTGTGGTTTGGATATCGTTATAGAACCTTGTATCGCACTACAACTACTGAAAAGTGTTCATACGCCTTTTTATTATTGAATTACTTCCGAGTTCATTCAATTTATCATCCGGTAAAACTCCACCGGTGTTTGCGTGATAAGCGGAGATCCAACCGACAAAGCAACTCACTCTCGCCCTTGCAAGCATAGAACGGTAAATGCAAGTTTATTTTATGTAACTTTCAACTCTGTTCTTTTTCCTTACAATAAAATAACGGTTAAAACAACTATCTATCGCTCATTTATACACTGTACTCTGACACAGTCCACATAGGGCTGATAAGTGACACAAAAACTCACAAACAAAAATTGGGCAGGTCTTGACAGCCTGACATAATCAGCACACTGGTCTCTCTCTTTTCCTATTTTCCATACTACCCTCGCTTGGGTAACGCTTGGGCGTTTTCCCGCTGTTTTGCCCATTTATCGACGCTACTAGTAACATTTGTTACTAGGCAGCTTATCTAAGTTTCTAAAATTTGAGCATCATTCATCATTCTTAATTATGGCAGTAATGCCTCGATTTGAGTGAGCTTTTGAATATAGAGTACATCCAGGTTAAAGCAAAAACCCACGCATTAATTTGCCAGGGGACCTCGCCTTCACTGACTGGGTATTTTTAACCTAGCAATTTTTCCAATTTTAGTGGAAATATTCGAACTCATTCCAAGGGTTCCCTATTATTATTTTCTTAATTGTGAACGACGTCTTTCAAGTTTACGTCTAAGAATAAGGCTTGAATCCTGTACTCACGCCTAAGTTGGCTAGCGTACCACCAAATCAAAGCAAAAACCCACGCATTCATTTGCTAGGGGACCTCGCCGTAATTGGCTCGGTATTTTTGATTTCGCCATATTTCGCTATTCAACGAGATATTGGACCTTGTTTCAAGAATTATTCTTGTACGAAACAGCCATCATTTCTAGTTATGATACGGCCTAAGTATGCCTAACCTTCCGGATAACGGTACGCTAGGAAAAACCCGAGATACCGCGCAGAACGAAAACTACGAGAAAAACTAGTGCGAAACCCTGTCGTGGCAAAAACTGAGGTCAGCGAATCTATACTCGAATTGTTTGATTTCGTAACCCCCAAGGCCCCAAAGGAGATTCTCGAGCTTCAGACTCTTGATACGCACGTGCTCAATAGTCCTAACGAATTTTCGCCCTTTTTCAAAAACCTAATGAACCAGACAGAGGCCCATCGAGAACCTTTCTGGCAATTCAAAGGGCCAATAAATCTTCGTGAAATTTCGAGACTCTTGACTCCTAATTTGACCAACAAAAAATTACTTACTAAGCCTATTTCGACAACCAAAGAGAATTCAGCAGGGTTCTAGCCCCTCCCCCCTCTCTTACTTTCTTGTATTTTCATCAAGATTCCATAATCTCACAGAGAAGGAAGAATAAAACAGAGTAGAGACATGTTATCCAACTGTGGCTCACCTTGTTAAGGCGGAATGGTACCGTGAAGTCTGAATTGAAAACAACTTTGTATTCAGACTCGGTAAGCTTCCAGATCCATGAGTGTATGTGCACACATAGGCTCCGTTGCTCATTTCGAAGATTTAGGCGCACCACTATTGCCTTCACTGACGACCTCGTAAATAAAAAAGAGGGTCCAGGTTATGGTTACGTAATTTCAGCTCAGATTTTCCCACCACTTACCCATTGATTATCGCGAGGGTTGTCATTGAAATCCTAAATATTTGACGGAATACCCCATGAATCCTCCAGAAAGGGGTGATTCCTCACCACCACCTCACAAAAGAGGGAGGGGGTCTAGAGGAAAACGTCAGAACGGTGCTGAATCTCGCAAGTCGGTCATATACCGCAATCTCGTGTTTCCAGAAGACATAGTAGTTCCCTTATGCGTAGTTCGGCCAACCATTCGACCCGTAAACCCGGTGCCTGCAAATTGCCCCCGCGAATCCAAACAGGCCAATCGTGATGATTTGAAGAAGCCCTTTAACAAAGACGCGCATTTTAAGAAGAGAACCACCCCAATCGCGTAGTTCAAAATCCCGAACGCGAAGAAATTGCGCCAGTTGCGGGACTCGAAAACGGTGATCCCCCAGACGACACGGTGCTTCTGGATCCAGAGATGGATATCCTGGGTTAGGGACATTACGTCGACCTAGGAAACCAAATAAAAACAATAGAAATAAAAATTCTAGTGTGGCGCATCCTATTCCTCCCTCTAAAGCTGACCTTCGAATCTTCAGCTGAAGAATTTTCCAATCATAGGTCGATTATTAAAATCAACCAATTTCGAAGGAAACAAAAAATTTCATTGTGACGAGCCTACACCACCCTCGTCCTACGAAAAAGACTAGATGAATGCCACCGTTCGTGACTGAATTTACGCCTCCAGCCGGAAGGCAACTGTTCATTTCAGTCGAACTACATGGCGACGATTTTCAAAAAGGGTTCGCCAAATTAGCCTTTAATTGGAATACCAACAACAACTTTATAAACCAGGGGAGCCTCAACTACGGGTGGTGGAAGACTTGGGATTAGAAATTAGACAAGCAAACTTTCATTTTTACGTCATCTCTAACCCAGAATCGATCGGGCTAAACCAGATAGTAGGAATAAGGAGTACGAGTAATCGAACACCTGTCCGTAGTACATGAATTCCCTATGTATTAACCCAAGAAAAACATCCTCAAAACTGGATCTAATCCCGCCGAAAAACGGCACTATGAATGTAAACAGGAGTACCAACTTTCTGTGAGTCAATTCTAATATCACGATTCCCAACCCAGCAATGAACATCGACACCACGGCAACAATGGCTTCGGTATTGGAGTGCAGGACGCTACAGCAAAGCACCTACCAGATTCCGCAGTTCGACAGAAAAACCCCTAAACTCAAGGAGTTCCTACAGAATATCGCGAATGGAGCGGTATACATTACTGTAGCGAATGAGCCAGGATTCATTAAGATCGTCCTCGGCAAACTCAAGGGGATCGCCCACGACAGTGTTAGGGACAAACGCTTCAATAGGGTGAACGAATTAATCGTCCGCCTGAGAAAACGGTTTGCTCCCACAAAGAAATACCAATGGTATTTCGAAAATATAGTAAATATCCGCGTGAGTAGGAACGAAGCGGTGAGGGACTACTATGACAGAGTCCAAGGCCTCCTGAGTAGTGGCCGGCTTGTAGTTGAGGAAAAATACACCAAGATTTACATATCGGGACTTGCTGATATAGCGAAAGAAAGCAGCATAATAATGGGACCCAGAACGAATGTCGCGATCGATGCGTTTATAAAAGGGCTCCCAGGTGTACCTTCGTAGACACCAGAAACCCCAAGGACCTCGTTGAAGCCCTAGATCATGCCCTACACATCGAAGAAAGGCAAAAATAACTAAACAGAGCTTCTCTGCCTGTCCCATCTCCGACCAAGGGAGGACGCCCACGACAGATTGCGTTCACCCAGCCCCTATTCTAGACAGATGGAGTGGAAGGCCAAAAAGGAAGCGCAGAGTTCGGAAAAAACTGGTTCAAGTGGGAGAAAGAATCCAGTGACTTATCCACCTCCAGCTCCTGCTAAATACCCAGCCCCTTACGCCCCCTACTCCCTCAATACTCATTTCTCTATCCTCCTCCTTTCGCTCCTAACACCCCCCCCCCCCCTTACATGGCAGAAGTACGGAAAATCAACAGATAGCACGACGCCTCCAGGGTTAAATTCACCAGGACCGTCCGGAAATTTGAACATGCTACAGACTACTCGCTCGGATACGGCAGGGAGTCAGCTCACTCCACAGCGACCTCAGAAACATGTACACTTCCCGGAATACACCATCGGGTCCTACGAGCAGGAACCGAAATAGTCGGTTCCCCGGTAGTCGCCTTAGTAGCGCCGCAATTCACACATCCAAAATCAAGTTTTCTGGTAGATCCGGGATCCCGATATCTCCTGATGGAATCATTGGAAGGCCTATTTGTGACAAGAGCAAGCCCAAATATCCTTCAGGTACAATTCGCTTGTTACCATCTCGACCCGATTAATCCAATTTCGTTTGTTGATAAGGAGTCTCAATCAGCCCGGACATCGCTCAAGGAAGAAATCAAGCCCTTCGCCAGGATCTTCAAAATCAGGGCCAGGTCAAAGCAACAAATCGCCATAGACGTCCTTAACCCCGGAATAAAGGTACCGGACAGCTTGCGCATTTCTTAGCTAACATCCAGAAGAAAACAACTACGTTTGTGAATGGGTGGAAGATGTCGCCGACATTTTCCACTTAAATGGAGAAAGGCTCTTGACCACAAACGTAATCTAACACAGAATACTTACTATCAGCGACGATATTATAGCGAGGAAACAATACCGATACTCCAATGAGGCCGCCGAACAAGTAGCCGTTTAAAGACAAAAACAATACGATACCGGCATCATAGGAAATTCTCAATATCCTTATAACTCCCCCCTCTGGATCATCCCTAAGAAGCTTGATGGATGCGATGAAAGGAAATGGAGAGTAGTGATTGATTTTCGCGCCCTTAAGGAGAAGGTCATAGGGGATGCATACCGCCCCCCCCCCAATATCACGGACATTCTCGACTTTTTAGGGGAGGCCCAGTATTTTTCGGTGCTCGATTTGGCTAGTGGTATCGACCAAGTCAAAACCGACCCCGACGACAGAGTCAAGACGGCGGTTTCGACGCCTCGAGGACACTTCGACTATCTGCGCAAACCCGGATGCAACCCCAAGGCCCCGTTCACCCTCACGACCAATCGAATCTTCTACGGAAACAACTAGAGTGGGGACAAACCCCCAGAGGGTACTGGTCCTGAACAGAGCGGGAGCCTCACAAGGTGGTCCCGAAAAGAAAAACTTCGCCCCAGGAATATCTACCAACGCTACTCGTACCTCATCTCAGGAAAAGAAGTCTACAGTACCAGGGAAAGCTAAACCAGGGGTAGCTAGGACAGCAGCCTTCAAACCTGCGAGGAGAGGAGCACTCGCCCCTCCACCGTCGGCCAACATCCCCAACCCAGTCCCTAAACTGATGTGGCCAATGTGCCTTCTGAAGAGGCCACACCACCAGGCATTGGAAGAAAGCTCCATAGGTAAGCGACTGCTGAGAAGAAGGGAAGCGAATAAATCACCGGTCGTCAGTAGTGAATACTCGACCGAGCCATCTTCGGACGACGAGGATTCTGACCCTTCAGACGCACCTGTATTCCGAAAATCCCACAGCGTGCTACCCGAATTTAGACCTTTATTCGCCGCAAAAAGGGGTGACTCAATCACCAAGAGCGCTCCCCCTGGGATCAAGGGCCCGTGTCCATGGTTCCCTCCTCTGCAAGACACGTTTGTAGATGTGTAAGTAGACGATGCATGCAGTTACCATGGAAGCGAAGAACCGAAGGCTGGGATAGGTGTCTGGTTCGGCCCAAATAACCCTTTGAACGTTTCACAGCGCAGTCAGGGTCGCCAGACTGATAATGCAGCCGAGATCGAAGCAGCAAATCGTAGCAGCCCAAAAGGCCCACGAAGCCGGCATCGAGGAACTCCGGATAAAAACCGATTCGAAGTTTCTAGTCAGCAGTGTAACTGAATGGACTTATGAAAATAAGCCAGTTAAGAACCGCTCCGAATTCGAGAAAATTAGGACTGCTCTCGAACCCTTAGAAATTATTTGGGGACATATTCCTGGACATCAAGGAATCCTCGGTGATTAAATGGCTGACAAATTGGCCAGAGGAAGCGTCGAGAGTCCAGCAACCACTGAAGAAGCTGAGTCAACCCTTCCCTCGGAATCACTAACGATCCGAGTATTCCCGACCACTGTAAGTAGCGGGCCGTCTGCTGCTACCCTCCAAGACAAGTTTCAAGGAAGACCTTCAGAAGTCCTTTGCGCCATTCGACGCTCAAGCTTCTCTGAGCTGGGACCATGAAGGATTGGGAGACTGCAACCAACTCCGATGCATATATGTCTACGAAAGAGAACAGGATGAAAAATTACTCAAGGAGTTAGAGCTTCTTGACCCCTGCGGTGAATACGATGACATTTTCGCGGAAAGGGTGAAAAGCTTTTTGGAAGCCTACGAGAAGCAGATTACATAAGGAGCTGATAAGGACTCAGAGCCTGAATTAACACAAACCACTCCACTTGTGGCCACGGAAACCTCGCCTAAGGTGAGAAGAAGCACCGTTCGATTTGAAGATTCTCCTGCAGAAGCGGAGCCCATCACAGGGCCCCTCATCGTAGGACGAAACCGACAAATGGGAACCCTATCCTTTACTCCAGCACCAGCCATGGTGCCAGATCTACGCCTTTCGAAAACACCCACATGGACGCAGAACGTGAGGAAGAAGGAACTTCGTTCAGCAGCAGACCGGGGTTGAATCCACAAAAACTGCAGGCCGGAAGGACATTGGAACCCTCACAGACAAACCCCTCGCCATTCTCATCTTCCTCAATTAATGCAGATCTACCGTACATTGCCGATTCCCCAAATACCGAGGCATCCCTCCAAAAGCCCATTAAAGTAAGTGCGGAATAGGCTGACTCAAGCGAGAACGTACCCAACATTCTACATCGATCGGCTGAACCTTTTAAGTTTTCTCTGAAATTTACAGCCAGATTCACTTTGGGAGAATGATCGTAAAATCGTTGACCTTCGTTTGAATCCTGTCTTTCATCAATTTTGAATTCAATTTATCCAATAAGGACGGTCGTATACACCCGATATAATTGTTTCATTTGTTTCTGGGACATAGACGTCAATTCGTTCATTGCCCAAGTGTATATTCCACTCGGCCCCGTAAAGCGTCGTGAGGATAAAAAAAACTGACAGTGATTTGGAGTAGATAACATTGTTCAGTGTAATTCATTTATTATTTTTTAAGTTAGTAAATAAATATAAGTTTTCCTGATCATCTTTAAATAAATTTGCGCTTTGGTCTTTATTCGCTCACTTCATTATATGAACCGCCGCGTCGCTAAAGTTCATGAGAATAACTTTTAAGAAACACAAATGTTTGGTTGCCTCGAGTCCTCCAAAAAAGTGACAGATTATTTTCAGTACCGTTCTTAGAATCTCTTACTATCGTCTCGTGTTCAGTTGCAAGTGATAAAAAAAAAACTGTTAGTATACCTTGTTCCTTTTTCTGTTGATCGTTCTCGTTTTCAGTTATGAGTCACGAAAAAACTTTTTGATATGTACTTTGTTCCTTTATCTATTGATCATTCCCCTGGGTTCCGAGATTTCCCTATGGAAAGAAGTATATATCAGTTTGGGATTAATAACTCTGGTTACCGCAGATAGAATTGGTTTCATTCCGTTTGTTGAAACTCTTGTTCCAACTCGTTAGCCCCCTGTTGTTTTTATTATATGTTCTTCACTTCTTGGTGTTACCTTTCTATTGTTTGCTTTGGTTTTGTAGTTGGAAATATTGTGTATGATTAGCATGCAATTCAGCTGCTTCATGAGTGCCAAACTTGTTACATTTATAACATTTTTTTAAACTTTGCCTGTTTCTTGGAAGATCCGCTTGAATGAGTCTTTCAGCAAATTTCGGCTAATATATTCGGTCTCACAGTTGATTATGAACTCAAAATTAAAGCATCCGAAAAAACACATAAAAACCACATTTATTTCTTTAAAAAAGCCTCAATGTTTCGACCACACTGCAGGTCTTTTCAAAAGTCGACACACATCTCTATAATTTAATAAAAAAAATATTTATAAATATGAAAGTCGCATGATTCATGTCGTAATAAGGTTAGTGGATTTACAGAAATTAAAATTTAAATTAGACATACATAAAAAAAGGTTTGAAGACGGTTTGAAAGGTTGAAAAAGATTTTAAAAATTTTTCTCAATGGAAGCCTCAAAGATTTTGGAGAGGCTCCAATAATTTACGAAAGTGTCACATAATTGAAACGATGTTTACGGAAGGGCGATACAAGACTGACTGTTATGAAAAGTCGTAATTTCAGAGGTGAAAACTTTTAATAAACCTCTGATGAAAAGGCTCGAGAAAGCTTGAGATTATAATATTGAATAAAATATTATTGATTTAAGTAGAAAGAATTTTAAAAAAGGAGGGTAAATGCATAATGCTTTGATAAATTTGGTTTATATTATTTATTCAAGTTTCTAAATTTATTAAAGTTTTGATATACTTGATATACTTTATAATAACAAAATCTTGACTAGGGGAAAAAACTTTCAGAAGGCGTATCATTGAATAAATTTTTATTAATAAGTATGTCAAAACCTCAATAAATTTAAAAACTGAAATAATGAATATGAACCAAATTTATCGAAGCATTATGTATTAACTCTCCCTTTTTAAATTCTTTCTACTTAATTCAATAACATTTTTTTCAATCTTATATTCTGAAGCATTGGCGCACCTTTTCATCAGCGGTTTATTAAAAGTTTTCACTTCTGCAATTACGACTTCTCAACACAGTCGTTGATAACACAAACGTTGAAGCTTTTTTAAAGAAATAAATGTGTTTTTCACATGTTTTTTTCCTATGCTTTTATTTTGATTTCATCATTGATCTATTTTCTTATCTATAATATAAATTAAATTGTTAGTACGCAATTCTGACTCGAAAAAATCGTAAAAATTCCCGTCGATCGAATGTCGAAAAACCGACATTCGATCTGTGCCACCCGTGGCCAAAAGTCGATTCTTAAATTCGAAAAAATGAAATAGACTACTGCATTCAGGAATATTTGAAGTATTATTGACGATAATTATACGTTGATTGATCAATTTTTGTTTCGATGATACAGGCACAAGTAGAAAATCTTATTAAAATTCGTAGTGTTACTGACGTTAGGAAAATACGTTCTTGGACGTTAAGAAATCGATTCCGAACCTTGTACACCCATTTATTTTATTCAATAAGGTGTGAAATTTGTAAAAAGACAATTAAATCTATAATTGTTAATTTCAATAAAATACAGTCACATTCTTAGTGAATAAAAAACAAGATTTTTCAGCAAAGCACCTGCTTCCAAATGCTCATAACACGACATAACACAACGTATTGAGTTCTAACATATATGAATGTCTTCCTTAGGATATGCACTTGAGCGTAAGGGTGCTACTTTTTGCTACTTTTCTTTTACTTCTTTGCTTATGGTATAACTATATAACCGCGCGCGGCCATGTCATGGAGAGTGCTGGCGCGCGTCCATGAAGAGCACTGGCAAAGTGTCATTTGTTATCCTAGCCGCATCAACGCGCTCACTTGTTTTGGCGATCTGCTTTCCGTCCAAATTCCGTACGCCTCGATGATAATAATAAAATAATAATTAACACAGTTAATGTATATAGTATATGCATATGCAATATATAAACTTCTTGAATAAGTCAACACATTATTCTTCCTTCTTCTCACTGCGACCCCAAAAACCCCCCAAATAACTATTTTTAGCCAATTTCATAGACTTTTCAAAATTTCCGGCGTCCTATTGAGTCCGCAATTTTTAGTTTGGAATGTTTGACTATATATTCGTAATCAGCGACCTCAAAACCCCCGAGTAACTATATCTAGTTGATTCCATATATTTTTCTAAATCTTCGCCGCCATATTGAGTCCGTCATTTTGATTTTTGATTTCTGTATTGCACATTCGTAATCAGCGACCTCAAGAACCCCCGAGTAACTATTTTTAGTCGATTCCACATATTTTTCTAAATCTTCGCCGCCATATTGAGTCTGTCATTTTGAATTTTAAATTTTTGACTGCATATTCGTAATCAACGACTTCAAAAAACCCCCAAGTAACTACTTTTAGTCGATTCCATATATTTTAATAAATCTTCGCCGCCATATTGAGTCCGCCATTTTGAATTTTGATTTTTTGATTGCATATTCGTAGTCAGCGACCCCAAAAATCCCCGAGTAACTATTTTCAGTCAATTCCATATATTTTTCTAAATCTTCGCCGCCATGTTCAGTCCGCCATTTTGAATTTTGAATTTTTGACTGCATATTCGTGATCAGCGACCCCAAAAGCCCCCGAGTAACTATTTTTAGTCGATTCCATATATTTTTCTAAACCTTCGCCGCCATATTGAGTCCGCCATTTTTAATTCTTGACTGCATATTCGTAATCAGCGACCCCAAAAATCTCCGAGTAACTATTTTCAGTCAATTCCATATATTTTTCTAAATCTTGGCCGCCATGTTCAGTCCGCCATTTTGAATTTTGAATTTTTGACTGCATATTCGTGATCAGCGACCCCAAAAGCCCCCGAGTAGCTATTTTTAGTCGATTCCATATATTTTTCTAACCTTCGCCGCCATATTAAGTCCGCCGTTTTGAATTTTTGACTGCATATTCGTAATCAGCGATCTCAAAAACCCCCGAGTCACTATTTTTAGTCGAATCCATATATTTTTCTAAATATTGGCCGCCATATTCAGTCCGCCATTTTGAATTTTGAATTTTTGACTGTATGTTCGTAATCAGCGACCCCAAAAACCCCCGAGTAACTATTTTTAGTCGATTCCATATATTTTTCTAAATCCTTGCCACCATATTGAGTCCGTCACTTTGAATTTTGAAATTTTGACAGCATATTTGTAATCAGCGACCTCAAAAATCCCCGAGTAAGTATTTTTAGTCGATTCCATATATTTTTCGAAATCTTCGCCGCCATATTGAGTCCGTCATTTTGGATTTTGAATTTTTGACTGCATATTCGTAATCAGCGACCTCAAAAACCCCCGAGTGACTATTTTTTGTCGATTCCATATATTTTTATAAATCTTCGCCGCCATATTGAGTACGTCATTTTGATTTTTGATTTTTGTATTGCACATTCGTAATCAGCGACCTCAAAAACCCCCGAGTAACTATTTTTAGTCGATTCCACATACTTTTCTAAATCTTCGCCGCCATATTGAGTCTGTCATTTTGAATTTTAAATTTTTGACTGCATATTCGTAATCAACGACCTCAAAAACCCCCGAG
>CAKNXH010056140.1:0-24837 GCA_932178445.1 Andricus quercusramuli | reverse complement strand
CGGGAGTCGTGGTGGGGGCCGCCAGCTCCCACGATCTGTGAACACTGAAATAGAATATAGTCTAAATATCTGTCGATTATACTGTGATAAAACCTGGACCATTTTTAACAAAAATATAGTAAAAATACTATTTTTACACTACAAGAATAGGGTAAATGCATTTTCATAAATAAATTTTCAGTAACAAATGCATAACGAATTTTCCAAGATCGTCTAACAGTGTAAAGCCGACTATTAAAAACATGCGAAAAGCAATGTCATAAAAATATACTACGTAATATATTGAATAAACAGTAACATCTTCTTGTGAGCTTAAGAATTTCGACATAAATTGCCGTGCCCAACCTTGAAAACACGTGTTGTACGAAGTTTGATTTACCTTTAAAAATTATTTGATCTTCACATATTTTTTAACAAAATTATATTAAATGTCCAGGATTTCGCAAGAAAGAATTTAGATGAAGCGATTCATATAACGTTTTGATTCTTTTGTTGGCAAACGAAATTATTCAAAATTTCTTCTAATTGACCTGATGATTTTATTTAAGGCCACCATAGCTACAAATACGTTCTTTGCGATCCTCAAATTTGTGAAAAATTATAGTTCAATGTTGTAGTAAATAATTTACATGATTATTAGCAATTTCTGTTGGGGTCATGTTTTTAACAGTATCGTTATTTTCCGCGCGTAATTTTGGTTCTGGATCATTTTCCTAAACATTTTCTACTGCAACAATGAACTCAGCGTTTTCTCGCTTTTATATTACATAACCACGACCAGGAAACACCAGCAGGGCACACCAGCGCGTTATTTCATGAAAATGTTCTCTTTTCATTGTTTTTCTGCTTTAGCAACCTTTTTTTAATTATTCTAAGCCGTCCTATGTAAATTTATTCATTTGTACCAAGCAATAAGTTGCTTTTCATTATTGAACTAGAAAATACTTCGTCTAATCGAATTTTAATTTTCTTTTATCCTTTTGCGGCTTACTTTCCGCTAATAAAATATGAAAAATTTGATAGTAGTTAGATGAATTTTATAAATTTTGAAGCACAGAGACCTCAAAGTATCCTTTGCATGAGGGAAAAAGCTATACAATTAAAATGACATTCTTTATATATTCAGGTTCATAATTATGATGGAAAATAAGGAAAATATATACCCGAACAAAATTTTAGAAATCGAAAGCATAACTCTTTTGAGAAGTAAGTCATGAAGGTCCTGAATATGCATGACTAATTTACATTCCCTACTCTCTTAATCCGAATTAGTAGAAATTTTACTAATACAATAAGTAGCATTGTATCTGACTGTTAAATTAGTAATTTTATCACTTTCTATTAAATGAAATGGTAAGATTTATGTTACTAAATGAATTAGTGAGGGTATTCTACTAATCTGCTTAGTAGTAGCAACTTACTTATTCTAAGAATAACTAAGGAAACATAATTAACTAAAATTTATTTTCAGAAAAATTCAAGACCTTCGAGGAATACAGTGGGCGGCAGTTGGCTCAAATACTTGAAAACCACTCATATTTAGACACTGTAATGAAACTGGAAGGTATAAAAAGCAAATATTCACTTATTCACATATTTTTTTCTAAAATTTGCAAGTAAGTCAAGAAGCTAACCTTCAAGAGTGCACTGGAGTTGTCCAAATGTCCGAATGTAAATTATTATTACATTATTATTATTATTATTATTATTATAGATTAGCAGTTCGAACTCGAAAGTTCATTGCCTCATCTACCCGAGACCGCCACACATCTCTATCCTGTGCATCCTGCATCCAGTTTAAGTAATCATGTCCTAGTTCTTTTAAATCATCCCTTACATTTTTCTCCCATCTGTTTCTCGGTCTGCCTAAGGGTCTCTTACCAATTGGTTTCCCTCTTAAAACTTGCGCCACTATTCTTTCATTTCCCATTCTTGCTACATGCCCCGCCCATCTTAGTTTACGCGCTTTCATTACTCTATTAATATTTGCTGACCCGTAGAGAGCATGCAGCTCATCATTATGCAGTTTTCTCCATTCGCCGGTCTCTTCGTCCCTTTTTGGACCATAGATTTTTCTAAGTACTTTATTCTCAAAAACTCTAAACCTATTCTCCTCTCCTTTCGTCAGCGCCCACGTTTCGCACCCGTACATGACGAACGGCATTATTATTGTTTTGTAGATTCTTACTTTGATGTTTCTAGATAGCAATCGCGATTTTAATAGTGTGTTTGCTGCATAGTAGCACCCATTGCCAGCGTGCAGTCGCGCGTTGATTTCCGTTTTAATCTTATTTTCGCTAGTTATAATTGACCCGAGGTATTTAAACTCGCTAACCCTTTCGAATTTCATATTTCCGGCTGTTAGATCCCCGTCTTGATTACTTTGTTCAGATCTGACGACGGTCATATATTTTGTTTTCGTTTCGCTAACCTCCAAGCCAATATCTTTGGCTTTTGTGATCAAGATTTCTGCATTTTTAGCTACCGTTTCTTTATCATCCCCTAGTATGTCGAGATCATCTTCATATCCAAGAATTTGTATTACCCCATTGAGGGTAGCACCGGTCGGATTCGCCTGCACTTGCCTAACCACGTATTCTAAAACTAAGTTAAAAAGGACGCACGAAAGTGCATCGCCCTGTTTCAGACCATCGCGGATCGAAAACTCTTCCGATAACCTTCCGTTTACGCGTATTCTTCCCCTACTACCGCCTAAGCAAATTTCGATAAGTCTAACCAATTTTCTCGGCACACCCAAAAACTCTAGGATCCAGTACATTCGCGCGCGTATAATAGAGTCGTAAGCTTTTTTAAAATCGATAAATAGCTGATGCACTGCTTCATTAAATTCCCATTTTTTTTCTAGCAGTTGTCTAATTGTGAACATTTGATCGCTTGTAGATCGGTTTCGGCGGAATCCACACTGGTAATCCCCAATGATTTCCTCGGCGAAAGGAGTTAGCCTACCTAAGATTACATTGGACAGGATCTTATAACACGACGACACAAGTGAAATTCCCCGATAATTGTTACAGTTCATTTTATCGCCTTTTTTAAAGATAGCAATAACAATAGGGTCATTCCATTCCTCTCGAATGCGTTCTGATTTCCAAACTGTGCGTATTAATTTACAAATTTGTCTTTTGAAGCAAGGGCCTCCATTTTTTATCAGTTCAGCCGGTAGGTCGTCGATGCCCGCGGCTTTGTTATTTTTCAACTTCTTTATGGCCATTTCTATTTCTATATCAGCAGGATCATCAATTAATAGATCAGCAGTGTGGATTTCGCCGAGATTACCTTCAACGGGGGCTTCGCGTACATTTAATAGTTTATCGAAATATTCTTTCCATAAATTCAGTCTCTCTGTCGCGTCGGCTACTAGGTTGCCATTTTCGTCCCTCATTACTTCCGTTCTACTTTGAAAGCCTTTCCTTATAAAATTGATTCCCCTGTACATCTCGCGCGGGTTATTCTGTTTATTATGCATTTCTATTGCTAGTATTTTATTCTTTTCCCACTCCCTTTCCTTGGATCTATAGAGCCTATTTGTACTTTTACTAATCTCGAGATACTTCTTATGTGTTTGATCGCACTTATTTTGTAAACTACTTAGTCTGGCCTTCCGACGCTTTTCAAACCCGAGTTTGCACTCTTCGCCATACCATGGTTTGCTTTTTGTTACTTTCTTTAAACCTATCGTAAGTTTCGCGGCTGTCTTTGCCGCCTTTTTTATATTGCTCCATAGGGTTTCCGGGTCCTCCTCGTAATTATTGTTATCGTCTCTCTGTTCTTGTAGAGCGTCAAAGCTATTAGAAATCTCAACTTGATAATTTAATGTTTCTGTTGCTGTTTTGAACTTATCTATATTGAAACGAACTGTTGGCTCTGTGCGGCTTGTTTTCTTACTGATCGCTAGCCTAGATCTTAGTTTTACTATCACGAGAAAATGGTCTGAATTTAAATCCGCTCCCCTATATGATCTTATATCGAGAATATTTGTATGACGTCTTCTGTCAATTAGAACGTGATCAATCTGATTGTGAGTGTTACCATCCGGTGATCTCCAGGTGGCCTTATGTATATTTTTATGCTTGAAATATGTGCTTTTGACAACGAGGTTCTTTGAAGCTGCAAAGTTTATTACTCTAGTTCCATTATCATTACTGACGTCATGCAAACTTTCTGATCCTATTGTAGGCCTATACATCGATTCTTTTCCAATTTTCGCGTTGAAATCTCCCAATACTATTTTTGCGTCAAAAGTTGAGAACTTGTCAAAAACCTGCTCGATTGTTTCGTAAAAGAGATCTTTAGTGTCTTCGTCTTTGTCCTCGGTGGGGCAGTGCACGTTGATTAGTACCTGTTCGCTGAAAATACCCTTCAGTACAATGTATGATAACCGATCGTTAATGAATTGCATGTCGACAACCGCTTGCGAAATTCGTTTATTAATAAGAAAACCGGTCCCCAGTGTGCGCCTCTTAGCTCCCCCGAAGTGAAAAGTATAGTTATCCTTAGAAATTGACCCGAAATCTCCCGGCCAGCAGGTTTCTTGAAGTGCTATTAAGTCAGTTCTGTAATCGTTTGCTATCTTAATGAGTTCGCTAAATCCGCCAGTATATAGACTACGCGCGTTTAGAGTTCCCACCCATAGATCTTTAACTGTAGTTTTTTGTCTTTGCAAGTTAGCCATGGTAGTTTCAAGATAATCCGCACGTTAGGATCCTATTCCGATCGTAGGTGAGTCCACTGTCCCAGGAGTGATAACCCCCATACCTCCCTAGGTCTAAGTATGGGAGCTTTCCGACCCTGACAAGGACCATGTCAACTTGTCGTCAGACACATTACAGTTTTATCCTCGTATCCTAACGTCCCCCTGCAAGGCAGCGCGCCAATACTGGCATCAGTACCCCCTTGGCCCTATACAGGCGAATCATTCCACACATCCCTTGCGGGCAGTGTCATCGCTGCGGTGTCCAATGGGCAGCAGGATTTTTCCCTTACAAGATTTTTAGTTTTGGTTCGGGTAGTGTTTCTAGGTGGATACACGCTGCACCTCGGCCTGCCAGGACCCACGCATTGCGTATAAACGTGAATGTGTGGTTCCTCCCAAGCCATGGTCATCGTGTTTTCTACCAGTGCTAGGCCAACATCTTAGGCTGGGCTCACCACACCCACGACTGGTTCCTATCGGCTGTCCGCGGCTGCTTATTCTTGTATTCGCAGCTAACCTGAGGGGCTGTTCAGCCTAACGGGCCGTTCCTCTATCCGCAACCCGAGGACGCGCTGTGTAGTGGTGACAGGAACCCACCGAGCAGAAATTATTATTACATATTCCATTTAAATGAATGATATGACTGATTTTTATCATTGTAAGATAAGTTTTTTCTTAGTCAAAACGGCTTTTGAATTTTTAATAATAAAGAGCAAATTGATAAAGTATGCCTCTAGCGGGTGACGGACAACTTTGCACGTAGCAACTTTGCACGTGCCCAACTGTGCACGTCGATGGCCGGACGGACAACTGTGCACGTCCATCTGTGCACGTCCAAGACCACAGGAGCCCATCTGTGCACGTCGAAATTTAGACGTGCACAGTTGTCACTTGGACAACTGTGCACGTGCACAGATGGTACTTGGACAACTGTGCACGTCGAAATTTAGACGTGCACAGATGGACTCATGTGCACTTTAACGTGCACAGATGTCACTTTCCTAACTGTGCACGTGCACAGTTGTCACTTGCCCAACTGTGCACGTGCACAGATGTCCCTTGCCCAACTGTGCACGTGCACAGTTGTCACTTGCCCAACTGTGCACGCGCACAGATGCCCCTTGCCCAACTGTGCACGTGCACAGATGTCACTTGCCCAACTGTGCACGTGCACAGATGTCCCTTCCCCATCTGTGCACGTGCACATATGTCACTCAAGGAATTCAGAGAATTCTAGGAATGCAGAGAATTCAAGGAATTAAAAAAAGTCAAGGAATTCGGAGAATTGGAGTAATTCAGAGAGTTAAAGGAATTCAGAGAATTCAACGATTTTAATGCATCCATCGAATTCACTACGAATTCACGGAAATCTGCGAATTCCTTGAATTCTATGAATTTGTCGAAAGTGAGGCTCGCGGGATTTTCAAACTTTTGCGCATGTCCGAATTCTTTCTTCCATTTGTTCTTTAGAATTGAACGCTTTCTGGCTATAGTCTTGGAAAGTTTATCGTTTAACAGTCGAATTTTGGGCTGCAAAATATTATTATTCAACTAGGAAATATCAATTTAACAAATTTTAATAGATTTATGAATCTTACCTTTGGAGTGATCCGTACAGTTTTTATATTCGGAACCAATTATGAATTTTTGTACGAAAAAGCACTTAAAACTAGGCCAATTTATGAGATACGATAAATAGAGAGAATTTGTAAGGTTTTATAGTTGTTTTTATGGAAGTTAAACTGTCGAATCCGTCGATTTCAAAAAATTTTGCACTATTTTTTACCCATGCTTGAGAATGGGAACTTTTTTTCTTGCGGAACATAACACTTCATTTTTCCACTTATGAAGTATTAAGCAGAAAATTTTCAAGAAAATCGTGCCAGGTTCCGCAAGATAATTTAATATTAACGATTCTGTCGCAAATGTTCAAAAAGGCCTTTTTCCAGAGGAAATACACGTGAACATTCATAGGCTTTGAACAACCTCTAAAAATCAATTGATTTTAAAATGAGAAGAATACGTGCTTACTTTTTTGTGTTTGAATAAATCTGGCGGCGAGACCAATAAAAGTTGAAGAAAAACACGTGAACCACCCAAATAAATAAACCTTGAGATTTCTCTAATCAATGACCAAGAAAAATGTGTAACCTGTCATTATACATCGCCACATAAACAACAGTAAAACACTCATTAAAAATATTTTTTTAAATTTCTTTTCCAGTTTATTTTTTGTGAAATCATAAAAAAAGGCATAAAAGAAATAAACGATTTGGTCAAATCAAAGACAGATAAGTAACTAGAAAGTCTCTATACCCACTGGAAGACTCAAAGAAGCTTAATAAGATGAAACTATTGAAAAGTAAATTCAAAATAGTACATTGTGTATCGAGGGCGTAAAGAAGGCTATTTTGACGAGTCAAAATAGCCGTACGCCCTTGACACACACTGTACTGTATTTGTATGTGTAGCGGGCCTAAAGTTTTATATAGCGGGCGCAAAGTTTCATGTCAGCCCGGTGGCAGAGTGCGCATGTCCGAACGTCACTGGGCTGGAAGTGGCCACATTACGCCTGCTTCACGTGCATGCAATGGCGCGTTTTTAAGGGGGTCAAACGAAAAGAGATTTTCACATATCTTCAATAATTTGAAAGGAATAATTTCATCAAAATAATATTTGAAATATTTTAAAACTAACTTTAAGAGAGTTAATACGCTCCATTCCACCAGGATTGAATAATTTTAACTGTTGAAAATTTATTATACGTAGATACCAAGGATCACCCTCGTATAAACCCTTACGTAAGGACATAAACGTGCACAGTTGGGCAAGTGACATCTGTGCACGTGCACAGTTATCAAGTGACATTTGTGCACGTTCACAGTTGGGCAAGTGACATCTGTGCACGTGCAAAGTTGGGCAAGGGACATCTGTGCACGTGCACAGTTGGGCAAGTGACAACTGTGCACGTGTACAGTTAGGAAAGTGACATCTGTGCACGTTAAAGTGCACAGGAGTCCATCTGTGCACGTCGAAATTTAGACGTGCACAGTTGGCACTTGGACAACTGTGCACGTGCACAGATGGCACGTGCACAGTTGGCACGTGCACAGTTGTCCCTCTGACCAACGACGTGCACAGTTGTCCATCTGGCCATCGACGTGCACAGTTGGGCACGTGCAAAGTTGCTACGTGCAAAGTTGACCCCATCCCGCCTCTAGCCTTGGAGAACTCTGTCGGGAAATTCTAACTTTCTATAAGTGCTGCCTTAAAAATGTTGCTTCAAACAGGGTAAAACTTGAATAATAGTCTTATTTCAAAAAATTCTGTTATTCGAAGCAACAAGTGAATGTAAAATTATTTGTTCTAATAAAGTTTCTAGTGTCTATCGAAAATTGAAAATTATGTACTTTTTGTAAATAGTTAGTAATTTCCAGTCAACATGATTTTCTTTAAACATAATATTTATATCAGGTTATGTTTCATAAAAGTCGACGCATATCGTAATCAATTAACAGTTTGAAAAAGGCTCTATTTTTTTATCA
The DNA here is from genome assembly GCA_932178445.1 of Andricus quercusramuli. Classification (NCBI taxonomy): domain Eukaryota; kingdom Metazoa; phylum Arthropoda; class Insecta; order Hymenoptera; family Cynipidae; genus Andricus; species Andricus quercusramuli. The sequence goes on along the minus strand of CAKNXH010056140.1, from coordinate 16,578 downwards.
CTAACTTGCAGAAAACTCATTCAACATACATTAAAAGATACGTAGATGTTCAAAATTGTTTAAAAACCAATTTACAACTTCTGAGTCGGATTTTTGGGATAAAAATTGTCAATTAATTGTTGTTATGGATAGAGAGGTTGTTCTAAAGAAGATTTCAAAGTATTTTTTCATGTTTTGAACTTACGCTTTTGAGGCATCCCTTATAATCATCAGATCTAGTTTTACAAAGGGACTCAAATTATTATTTAACCTAAATTTTAAACAGAACCTTTTGTCTTCAAAAAATTCTTTTTTGGACAGCCTTACTGTTAAACTGTGGATACGTTAAAATAAAAGTATCTCCATACTTTGAAGCTTCAAAATTTTAATTAAGTTTATTTAATTTTTTAAATGGAAATGTATCTTTTATAGTTTTGTTTGGAAATTGATCGTTTTTAGTTCAAAATTCAAATATTCATCTCCTTCATTGATAATTCAACAGCTTGTTTGCAATTTTTTCTCTCCCTTGACTGAAAAATCTTTTCAAGTTGAAAATTCAACTCATGTTGAAAAGTAGTTTTTTTGTCGAATTCAACTGTTTCTGATTGAAAATTAATTTTGTTTATGCCAACTACTACATTTTTTGTTCAGAATTAATCTTTTTTGGATTACAAATTTAATTACTGAGTTAAAAGCTGAACTTTTTTATCAAAAATTAATTTTTGTTGGGGCCAGATTCATCATTTTAATTAAAAATTTATCTCTTTCGGTTGAAAAGTGAGCTTTTTTGTTGAAAATTCGTTTTTACTTTAACAGAAAATTAATTCTTCTTGAAACTGAAAATGTAATTATTCGAGTCGAATATTCCAACATTTTAGTTAAAAATTCATCTCTTTAGTTTAACATAATACAAAATTTAAAATGTACCCATTCAATTTTAGGTTGAAAATTTTTAATTTTTAGTTGAAAATTCAACTATTCCAGTCAATGGTTCACCATTTTAGTTGAAAATTCAATGCATTGGTAGAAAATTTTCTTTTTTTCTGGAAAATTAATTTTTTAAACTGAAAATTCAAGTATTTGGTTGAAAGTTTGTCTTTTTCAGTTGAGATTTCTTCTATTTTCTTCAAAAGACGTATTTTTTGGAGAAAATCATTCTTCATGTTTTAAAAATTATCTTATTGTTTGAAACTTTATCTTTTTGGTGGAAAGTTTAAGTATTCCAATCACTATTTATAATTTTAGTTGAAATTTCATCTTTTTGATTGAAGATAAAAACTACTTGGTTAAAAGTTACATTTTTGTTAGAAATTCATTTATTTCAGTAAAAGATTCATCATTGTAGTTCAAGTAGTTTTTTCTCTGGGAAATTAATTTGCTTTGTTCAAATTTAACTATTCCATTTTTGGACGAAAGGTGAACTTTTGTAGTTCAAAATTCAACTGTTAGCTATCAAATGAAAATGTGTTTGAATTCAAATTCATAGACTTTAAAGACAAATTCAAGAAATGATTATATTATAATTTAATAGTTTCATCTAGCTAAAGGAAAAACAGTTACGATTTCGCAATTGTTCTTGTCTTGTAAAACCTTTTAAGATTATTAATTTTCTAGTTTTAATTATTACAATAACATGTTTTTAATTCAGATTGAACTAATTTGTTTTTTAATCGGAACTAATCCTACTTTAATAATTTATTAATATATTCCAATAAAATTCTCTTCGTTAAAAAACAGTTTTTAAATTAACTTGAGACAGTTATTCTACTCAGTTATTCTTACTCATTAAATTAGTTGATTCTTACTAATTACCAGTAAACGAATCGGCGCTATTTGGATTAGTAGAAAACTACTACCAATTAGTAGTTGTCTACTAATTCAGATTTAGAGAGTATTGATCCATTATCATTAATAATATGATCGTTGAATTATTATTTAACAATTATATATTTATATTATATTTTATATATTAATTATGGCAACGGCCATACCACGCTGGAAGCACCAGTTCCCGTTGGATCACTGAAGTTAAGCAGTGTTGGGCGCGGTTAGTACTTGGATGGGTGACCGTTCGAGAATAATACTACTGCGTTGCTGTTGGCGGTCGTGGGTGTGGTGAGCCCATACTTGTAGTTATTTACTACAAGAAACTATCCACCTAGAAACACTACCCGAATCGGATAGTGTCACGCCTACCCCTATAGGCTCGCCGAAAGGGAAACGGCTTAATGGTATACAAAAAATTATAACTAGATAATTAGTAACTAGAACTTAATTATAGCTAGATATTAACATTAATTTTTTAAACAACATAGTATTTGTTTAGAAATTTTCTCTTAGAATAGAGTTTGAAAGTCGCGGTTTCTACAAACATTGTCCACTTTTTATTTAATTCTCAATTAGAGTGAGCTAATACTTGATTGAGGTAAACAAAAATAATTATTTAAAAAATGTATCGTCATTGTTCATGATATCCTCTTAATTCATTATTGAGACAATTCTTGATAATAAGAGACTAATAAGAGAATTCTTAATAATAATGCTTAATAATAAGAAAATTCGAACAAGAATTCGAAATAAATGTATAAATAAATAAATGTAAATGTAAATTAACGTGGGAAACATTTTTTTTAATCACTTTAATATATTATATTTTTTACTTCTGACATTATGGAAGCACTGTTAATTGTTTTATAGCTTTTTTCCATCTTGTACACTTAATCCTCATCACTTACTTGGAGTCAGATCGACCCCAAAATCAAACCAAATTAAATTTTAGTACCCAAACCAAATTTTAGCTAAAAATATTAATAATTGTGGATGTTATGAATTTTTTAATGGAAAATTATTTTTTTATAAATTTTAAATTTCGACAATTTTTTCATAGACTTTGCGTCTGCAAATTTTGTCAATTTGAAAACTTGCATACAATCAGTATGACAACCTTTCAAAGTCAGCTGGTGTCAATTTGACCCCATATAAGTAATATGTCATTTTTCGGAGGTGTAAGTGATGAGGGTTAAAAAAAGACATGATAGAAAAAGTATGTGATTTTTTGTATATATTACGACATAAAACATCCTTTATGATTGAAAATTAAAATTTGTTTTGGTAGAAATACTAAATATTAAAGTTTTTGTTGAGAACTCACTTCTTTATCAAAGATTTCTGACATTAGTTGAGAATTGAACTATTTTATTGAAAATTCATGACAATTCTGGATGAGCCTTCATAAAATTCTGTACGACTGAAGTCACTAAAAGTGTTTAAAATATATTTGGAAACAAAATTATTTTTACATTAACATCATTGACCTCCTAGGTGTAAGGTTCTTTCGATTTCTGAAAGAAAAATTCAGAAGAGTTGGGGAAAATTAAAAATTGGCCAGTTATTGCGAACTTGATTACTAGATACCGCTTATATATGATTAACTTCATTTTCTGACAAAAAAAAATTAATCGTGAACTCACTGATTGAATAGTAAATTAATTAATTGAAAATTTCAGCATTCTGAATCTTTGAAAATGTCAAAGTGATGAGCGTTCATAAATTTTAGGTATCGATAAGTAAATTAATTTACAGAACTCACTAATTACACAGTTCAATCAGTAGGTTGGAAATTAATGAAATTTTATAATCTATTATATATATATATATATATATATATATATCAAATATATAATAGTACATCATATTATATATTATATAATTAATATATCAAATAAAATATAAATATATAATTATTATATAATAATGCTGCGATCATATTGTTAATTATGCATATTTAGGCTCTTCATGACCTACTTTTCAAAAGAGTTTTGCTTTCGATTTTTGAAATTTTGTTCGGGTATATATTTTCCTTATTTTCCATCATAATTGTGAACCTGAATGTATAAAGATTGTCATTTTAATTGTATTCAATAGCGAAAAGCAGCTTATTTCTTGGTACAAATAAATAAATTTACTTAGGACGGTTCATAATAATTAGAAAAAGGTTATTAAAACGGAAAAACATTGAAAAGAGACAATTTTTATGAAGTAACGCGCTGATGTGACCAGTTGGTGTTTCCTGATCGTGGTTATGTAATATGACAGCGAGAAAACGCTGAGTTCATTGTTGCAGTAGAAAATGGTTAGGAAAATGGTACGAAACTAAAATTACACGCGGAAAATAATGATACTTTAAAGAACATGACCCTAACAGAAATTGCTTATAATCATGCAAATTATTTACTACGAGATTAAACAATAATTTTTCACACATCTGAGGACCGCAAAGTACGTGTTCGTAGGTATAGTGGCCCTAAATGAAAGCATCAAGTCAATTAAAAGAAATTTTAAATAATTTTGTTTGCGAACAAAAGAATCAAAACATTATATATGATAATTGTTTGACTAATAGCTGTAAATTATAATTAATTCGACGTTTGTAGTCTCTTATATCAGATATTGATGTGCTAAATAAAATAATTCTTTATTACGTGCCTTATTGCATATATATTTGTCCCACGTCTTTCTTCTTTATCACATATAGTATTGAAATATTATAGTTATATATTATTTCGTTTTCGATGGCGTAGAATAATATCAATTTGGAAAAATCCATCCATCATTTTTATGATTAATTAAGGATGTTACATCCTAATAGTATAAAAAGCCTTTTTTCAACATTGAAAAATATTAATCCGAAACAAACATATTCTACGCTAGAGCAATACATTTTTCTTAGGAATCGCTTCTTCTGAATTCTTTCTTGCGAAATACTGGACATTTATTATAGTTTAGTTGAAAAATATCTGACGATATGACATTATTTTTAAGTTAAATCAAACTTCGTACGACACGTGTTTTCAAGGTTGGGCACAGCAATTTATGTCGAAATTCTTGAACTAACAAAAATATATTACTCTTTATTCTATATATTACGCAGTATAATTTCATGACATTGTTTTTCGCATGTTTTTAATATCCGGCTTTACACTTTTAGACGATCTTTGAAAATTCGTTATGGATTTGTAACTGAAAATTTATTTATGAAAATCCATTTACCCTATTCTTGTAGTGTAAAAATGTATTTTGACTTTATTTTTGTAAAAATGAACTTTTCAAAAATTCAAATTATGTCAATAGCCAAAATAACTACCAATGGTGAGTCAACGGTAGTTAATTTGGCGGTTGAAACAATTCAAATTTTTGAAAAGTTCTAGTAGAATACGTACCAAACTGCCTGGTGCGCAACTCGGTGAACCCGGATCGTCGACTCACCACTGTTAATTATTTTGGATGTTGACACAATTTTAATTTTAAAAGAGTTCTCGTAGAATACGTGCCAAATGACCTGGTGCACGTTCCGGTGCACCCTGATGTCGAATCACCATTGATAGTTATTTTTGCCATTGACACATTTTAAATTTTACATAAGTTCTCCTAGAATACGTGCTAAACGACCTGGTGCTCATTCCAATGCACCCTGTTCGTCTACTTATCAACGGTAGTTATTTTGGATGTTGTAACAATTTTAAGTTTTAAAAAGTTCTTATAGAATGCGTGTTAAGCTTCCTGGTGCGCGATCCAGTGCACCCGGATCGTCGAATCACCATTGATAGTTATTTCAGGGATTGAAACAACTAAAATTCCTGAAAAGTTTTCGTAGATGACGACTTGAACGACCTGGTGCACGTTCCGGTGCATCCTGATCGTCGACTCACCATTGGTAGTTATTTTGGCTATTGGCACAATTTAAATTCTAAAAAAGTTCTCGTAGATGACGTCTTGAACGACCTGGTGCCCGTTCCGGTGCACACGGGTAGTGGATTTACCATTTAGAGATGTGTCGGTTATTGGCAAACTTGATATTTTAATTTTCATCGCGTGCTAATGTTCTCTAAGACTTGGATTCTTTTTTTTTTCACGCGGGGGCAATGCGGAATAGTCGCTGCCTGCGCACAGTAGCAACTGCGCAGCTACGTTTTAAAGAACTGAAGTCTATAGATCTTATATTGAAGCAGTTCACAAACACTCAATACTTCGAATCGAATTTCTATGTGATTTTTCACCATTTCTTGAAGAATTTTTTTATACATTTGACTGAATTGAGGTATTTACATCTCATAATTATGTGATTACAAACTTTCAATACCTCAATTGTAATTTCTACGAAATTAAGTAACTGAATTTTTGATTATGAATTGAAATAAAACTATCAATAATATTTTCAATAGTGAAGAAGGTTCGTTTTCAAGAGTGATCTTATAATCATCAGTTATCTTCAAATTCTAACCTCCCAACCTATAATAATTAACATCTTACATTTTTGTTCAATTTTCTCTATAATTTCAAATATTTGATTTAAAACCCATTTTTGATTGAGGGTTCTTACTTCTAGTATTTCAAAGTAGTGTATTATTGACCCCGTTTCCTTTGAATGGAAATCTCTTATACATAAAAATACTGTCCGACTATTGGAACACATGCTGCCCGACCACTAAAAATCTTGTCCGACCACCGGTGTTTTCGTAACTTTTTCCAGACAACCTTTTTTTCTCTTGAGACGAAATTTGATTCGAAAATATCAGATAGCAGAAATTACTTTATAAATTAATATAAAGTCCGAAGATGTAGAACTTTATTAGAAATAAATTAATAATAAGTGCATACAACGATTTAAATATGAGGGTAAAGCTTGTTGTCCGACTACTGGTACGTATACCCTATATAAAGATTTGTATACAATAATCTTAATATATGCTCGTGTATTATAAGTGTGGATGACAATTTAAGTCTCGTGTTTTGTTGGTTACAAATTCAATTATTTTGGTGGAAAATTCATTTCCGAACGTGGTTCACGCGCATCACTTTATCCCTTTACCTACCTACTAGACCAAGCGCTCCGTCCGCATTATTTTTCAAAGGATTGTTATTGATCATTAGAATGATGAAATTCATGTATTTTAACGCAGTAGTAATTTTACAATGCGAACCAATTTCTAACTTATCATATAAATAAATATTGTCAACTGTACTTATGCGAAAATATATTCAGAATATTGCATACAAAACAAAAAATACTATTTTTCGAACTTGCCAAGAGGCGAATTTAATTTTGCTTTGAATTAATTCTAAAGGGTTGAAAACCCACGTTCAGTAAAAAAATCATGACATACTACGAGATAAATCTGCCTTCTTTTCATGTTCAAGAGTTTATTAGTGCTGTCAGTACATGCACCAGTTATGAAATTCTTAGAACCCACAATTTTTTTGGTGTTCTTCCAGTATCTCGCATACTCATTTGAGAGGAATTTACCAAGGGTTCCTTTCGCCGATGTGTATAAGATACTGCCTTAAGTCCAGATCAAACAGACCCAGTTTTTACCAGCAACATCAAGGCCATCTTGAAGACAACATCAGACTAGCCTCGAATCATGTCTGAAACTAGTCTTCAGATATAGGAGCCTTAAGTATTACTTGGCTGTCAGAACAAATGTGAATGTGCAGGCTTTTATAAGCCCGCTTACAAGTTTTCTCCAGATAAGCTTCAATTGCTATTATTTCTGCCTGGACAACTGTAAGGAATGTGCCCAGTGCTTTTATTATCTCAGCCTTGCGTTTCTTCCCATAGATTACAATCCCTATTCACAAGGAGTTTTTAGAGCCATCTGTGTATAATGCTCTCCATATAACATCAGTGATTAGTTTGCATAGCGAGGATATGTTTCTCGCAAAGCATGCGCTGACTCCTACTATTAGCCTTTAGATAACCAGAATGACCTCCAGAGCTGCTGTTGGTGTTGTTTTCATAGTAATAAAGATCACTAAGCGGCTTTCCAGTTGCTCAACAGTACAGACTAGTTCAGACATATGAGCTCGTCATGGTTTTGCCGTTTGGTCTGACACCCTGCTATGGTTACGTCCCAGATGGTTTCCTACTTATAGATTCCAAATTATGTTCTAAAACTCCTGCGATAACTTCCATCTTCACACCCTGGTAACATTTAGTCTTGGACATGGTAGTTCAAGTCTTGGCTTGGGCAGCTCTTTCGGGAATCTAGAACCACCCGCTTTTGGCTGCTTAGTCGATTTCGCGTTGATACTTTCAACCTACTAGCCACGAACTCTCACCCATCAGGGTCATCCTCCTTGCAACTTCCGGGCAGGCCCTTCAAGTCTCAATTCATTTTCTTGTGAATAAGTTTCCGGGCAACACGGGTAAGGACTACCAGTACAAGTCCGCCGAGGGCGCCGCGGTAACGACAACACAAGCCAATACCTTCTCAGTGAAGAGAACACACACTTAAAAGCAAAATAAACGTGACACATATTGAAGGCTGTCAAACTTATTTATAAATATATAAATATGGACAGAATGTGTGCAATTTCCACTCTTAGGGATTAAAACAAGGTGCTTTTTAGGAGTATCTATTTTCTGATGTGGACAAAATAAGGGAATTGACTCCTCCTGCCACTCACCTCCACTTTCCTCCATTATGGCTTAGGAATTCGAAATTCTCATCTTTTCAGATTTTTCAGCAGACAGATGCAACTTCTATCCGGGAAGGATATATTTAGACTAATGAATTCACAGTAATAAATTTGACAACAGACAATATGAGTCACGTTTATTTTGCGTTTGAGTATGTGCTTCATCATTGACAAGGCATTTTCTTATAATGTCGTTGACGTGGCGCCCTCGGCGGACGTGTACTTAATACCTAAGTTGCTCGAAAACCTAGTTACAAAAAAATGCGGGCAGGAAAAATTGATTCTTCACCGTGAGGAGTAGTAGAGTTAGTAAACTGCATTTTCGATTATTTTTCGATATAAAATGCAATGTTTTTGGATATGTTTTTCGATATGACGCAAAGTGTGTCGATGTGCTGTTCTGTTTTAACAAGTTTCATGGTGTTTCTGTGAGTACATGAATTTGAGGGATCATTTTTATCACGAATAAAGCAAGATAAAATAGATGCAAGTCTGTAGATAATTAAAATTTAATTTCTCTTTGATCAATAACTCGGAAATATGTTATGTTACTAGGCCTATTTATAAGCTTCACAAACTTAGGCGAACATGTAACTGTCCCGAAAAAATTAAAAATGTGATACAATCGCATTCTTAAATTCAACTTTTTATTTTTCACGTTTCTCATTTCTATAAGCTTCTATTAATAAATAATAATTATTGCCCTAAATAAATAAAAATTTATTTTTATTAAGCAATAACTAGTTTTGAACTACCGAATTAGTAAATATTTGAAAAAATTAAATTTGTAGCTTTCTACTAATAATTAGTGACCGACTTCTCTCTAATTCCATTAGTCGAATTCCACTAACAATAAGTGAAATTTCAATAACTTAAAATTAGAGGGAAGGTCACAGAAAATCGGAAACCTACCGTTCTTCGCCTAAAATGTCAGGAATTCATCCGACTACATGCCCTTGTATATAACTTCACTCCGACATGGTGGACATTTTTTTTCCGTATAAAGAAATAAGAATTCATCAATTTTTCTTGTTATTCCAATTAGGTTCACCGGCCAGCCAACTTTCCAATGAACATTCTAGTCCATTTTCATCTAGATTTCCCCACCTACCTCGAGGGTCAAGCCGGAACCAGGTGAAAAAATTTTCTTCTGATTATCAGTAAACGTCTCCATGTACAAACTACCTAATTTTAAAAAGCCTTTTCTCTATAGTCGGAAAAATCTAAGATCATTGAAGATTGTTTCAGGGGCACAGTATACAGTGGAAAAAGACGCTTCGTGTTGAAACTGTTTTTTTCTAAAAAAAGAAACAATTATTCTGTCTTGGAATATTCGTACGGCCGGCCGTACACAATCTTTCAAAATTGATTTAGGTAGATGAAAAGGGGTTATATGCTGAGGGGTAGTGGAGAGCTGGATAATAGGTCCCTCCATTAACAAGTTCCACAACTCTGTTTCGACGCAGGTCGTTGATCAATCTTTCTAGCGTTCACCTCTGGCGAAGAGCTTCACGAAGTCATAATGTAAAGCTCTTCACGCGGGCGCATTAGTATCCAAGGTCTTCTGTTTCAAGCTTTATTCACTCCACTGTCACTTTTCATCATGCATTTTCATGCAAGTTTCTCATAAACTACTTGTGTCTACAATTTTATGTCATACCTCTTTAGATTTCCTCACGTTCATGCATTTTCTCATTCAAGCTCTTGTTTTTCTATGGCTTCTCATTTCTCTTTGACTTAGGGTCTCATTCACACATTTTAGCCATTCTTTCCTCAGTCTGCCTCAGGGGAGGCTGCCATTTACTTTATCTTGATATACTTGTCCATATAATCGTTCATATTTCATTCTCTCGATGTGCCCAAACTATCTGAACCAAATTTTTTCAAAAAACAGATTGAACAGAAAACGGGTTTTTCTACTATATATCATGGGTGTTCCATTTGAAACAATTTTTTCCAATGAATATTTAATTATAATAATCATTAATTTTTCCAACTCCACAAAACAATGAATTCAGATCCCACATGCTGATGATATTTTGCTTCCCTTGGCACTTGAAGAATGGCCACTACTTGCAGAAACATTAAAAAAAGATTGGCCTGCTAACTTAGAAGTGAGTGGAGAAATAAAATATTTATGATTCATCTAATTCTAAATGTGAGTTCTAAACAAAAATGTATTTTAGTATTACTATTTTGTTCAAACTGCCATTGAGTGGAGGTCTAAAGAACCGAATTTGCAGCACACAATTTATTGCCCAAGTGGAGATTATAATTCTGGAATTTTCGTGGCGATATCTTCTGTAAGTATCTTTATATTAAAAGTGGATTGCATTAATGTCTTAATTTGTGTAGCCACTAGAAAAGAAAATGTGAAAAAAACAGCTGTTTGTTTCCATTTATCTTGGTAATAACCATTTCTGAAATGAATTTTTAGTTTTCAGCTTACCATGTGATAGTTTTTGCCCGCGAGGGCTGTGAACATCTTTTATACAAGGTTATGACAGAAACTAAAATCATTGAATGGACCGCAGGTGTTAGATTCACACAGATCGTTAATTCTTGCATTATTTCTACTGTTCACTCTACTCCTGAGACTTTAAAACACACAAGGGAGGTAGAAATAGAGGAAAATATACCCACAATCGTTATGTCCAAGTCTAGAGAAGAATCCGCTGCTATCAAAATTCGGTAAGATTATTTCCAGTTTATGGAAACAGTGGCATGATTGAATTCATATTAAGGTGGACACCCAAAACTCGGAGCAAATGCCGCTACTCCTTTTGGCGCCGTAGGAGGCACGGTTTCTATGATAGGTTTATCCACACACAAAATGTTGTGTAACAGTTTTCATAAACTTTGACTCTCAAAAAACTCAACGGCGACTTTAAAACTTAATTTTATTCGTTCAATATCTTATTTTTAGTAAATAAAGAGTGGCCAAATATCAACCGGTAATGTGAATGTTGCAAACAAAACTTTTGGCACATAACTTCTCACAAATTTTTTAATTATTAGACAAAAAGTGAAGAATGTCTTATTTCAATCCATTTTCGTTAGAATTGCAAGTTGGCATTCTAACCTTAAACACATGGACTTGATGTATCATATAAGTATCATGCAAAAAGAATTGAATTTAGGCATTTTCATTTTTTGCAGTGACTATTGTTTGAAACAGAAGTACCTCTATAGTGTACTAACTCTAAATCTATTATGTTCGTGTTGAAATGAGAATTGAATTCTGACGTTCAAGCTTCTGCTTGTGCTGGAAAAGTGTATACTTGATGTATTATTCTATTAGGTAGTAAAGGGTTAATACATTAAAAGCCTTTGAATGTTTGAGGATAATTGAAAGAATAAAAGTACAGAAAAAGTTAATATTTGTGTATAATTGATGTTTTATTGTAATTTTGATCACAAAACATAACCACAGAATTGTTGATCTCCTTCAGTATTGGTTATCAAAGTAATAAAATTCATTACACAACGTGTGTTACGAAATGAAGCATATTTTATATTTCTGTATTAAAAATAAATATTTTTGCTAACGCTGAAGTAATTGAAAAGATCTTAGCAACAATACATTTTTACTGTTAATTTTTTTGATTGGACAAAACACCAATCTTAGCATTTATTTATTTCCATTCCTTAAAGAAATATTATAAACTTCCAAATTGTTCAGAAAATATTGAAGGCATATAACGTCATACATACAGGTGGCGGCATGGTTGGGCAGAAATACATGCTTAAATAGGGTACACATAAAAAAATTGGAAAACCCCTTTTTGCATTTAAACTTGTATTATAAATCATTTTGGAGTGAATAGTTTCATATACAAAATTAGAAAAAGTTGTTGCTTGATCCTATACCTATTCTATGTTGTTCATAGCGAATAGCTAGTTACCATGAGTAATAGAAAAATCTAGAAAACGGGCGCTCTACGGTGCCAAAGGGAATGGACATCTCACCGAAAATGAATGGTTTTGTCCCGAAGGTACAAATTAGAAAATGTTGAAATTTAATAGTGTTCCTTTTAAATTTTCCAGGGTGCCCGAAGGATATTACTTAAGCAGCCTTAACCAATCTCACGTACCTATAATTCATTCTTTTTGGGCACATCGAGACCTCGAGTGTCCAGACCTAACAATGAATCTCCTCATGACAAGGTTGAGATTGAATGGAGGAGTTGGACTATTTTCAAGAGGAAATAACGAACTCGTCTCCTGGGCTTTGCAAGGAGAATATGGTGAAATCTGTGTGGTCCATACACTCGATAAATGCAGAAGAAAAGGCTTTTCAAAAATAGTCATAAATACACTTTCAAGAGCATTAGCAAAACATGGGGAAGATTCGTTTGCATTCATATTAAGAGGAAATTTGGCTTCAGAAGGCCTGTTCCAATCTCTGAATTATAAAACAACGTAAACAGGCTACTGGATAACAATAAGAAGAATGTAGGAGCATAAATACATATCATGCAATATATCTTAAAGGAATAAATTGAGCATTGAGGCATTGAATGCAATTCAAGGGTGATCTTATAATCATCAATTGTCTTGAAATTCTAAGCTTCCTAACCTCCGATAATTACCATTTTACATTTTTGTTCAATTTTCTCTATAATTTCAATTATTTTATTTGAAACGCAATTTTGATCGAGCGTTGTTACTTTGAGTATTTCAAAGTAGTGTATTATTGACCCTGCTTCCTTTGAATAGAAATTTGCTATACATAAAAATAATGTCCGACTATTGGAACACATGCTGCCCGACCACTAAAAATCTTGCCCGACCACCGGTGTTTCCGTAACTTCTTTCAGACAGCCTTTTTTTTGACGAAAATTGACTTAAAAATAGCAGATAGCAGAAATAACTTCATAACTGAATATAGAGTCCGAAAATGTAAAACTTTGTTAGAAATAAATTAATAATAAGTGCATGACACGATTTGAATATGATGGTAAAGCTATTTGTCCGACTACTGGTACGTATACCCTATATAAAGTTTAATCATTATATACCCTAGAAAAACGTTGTCAAATGTCGAAATAAGTTGAGCGGACAAAAATAATGCATGATCAAGAAGATATTAGCACAAATTTTAAAACTATTATGAATGTATTTGAGCTGATGTGGAAAATTGGTTTTGTACATGGCGTAATATGATATTCAAAAAATTGAAGGGCAACACCGCAGAAGGACGTAAGTGCCAAAACCTGAATTTTTCAGAAGAAGAAAAAAACTGTTCAGCTTTCGCGGAATTAGTTTGGAACAAATAAACGCGAAAACCGTTCGAGGTACTGCTAGTCTTCATCCAACCGTGTAACGGAAATTTTTAAAGGAGCAATCATCACCGAGAAATCCTTTGACAAAGGGACGACATGTAACCAAAAAACTGCAATTTCCACTCATAAAAGGTAACGTAACTATTTTATTTTTGGAATAAAAAAAATCACAAGAAAGTACCTTCGAGCTATTAGTTATCTCTATTGAATCGCGAAAAGAGGGCTAAAAAAATAACCATGTGCGAGAAACCCCTTTTAAAATAGCATCGCATCCTAAAAATTCAAATTTTGACACCTAAAAAGTTGCGTAACTGTTTTATTTTTGCATTTAGAGAAAAACAAGAGAGTACTTTCGAGCTATTACTTAACTCTATCAAACCGCGAAATAATCATCCTAAAAGAAGCAGTAACATCCGAGAAAACCTCTTATCAATGGTGCGGGGCGTCTCCAAAAACGAAAATGTGAACACACAAAGAGTTGCATAACTTTTTTATTTTTTGAAGAAATTAAACAACAAAAAGTACGTTCGAGGTATCACTTAGCTCTTTTGAATTGTGGAAAGAACCGGCAAAAATATTGAATTACTTTATAAACAAAAATACCAAACATGGATTTTTACCCACTCCAAAATCGAACCGGACCATAATCTTTTACAGAAATATGAGATAGATGAAAAGCATTATTTTAGGCCAATAAAACGCATTTCCAAAGTACAAAGTTTAACAGAATGGTAATTTACACCATTCTGTTATATTACATACCTCGAGTGAAACGAGTTATTCGCAAATCATTAACTTTTGCGTAATATTCCGATGGTTATTTTTAAAGTTAAATATATTTTTGAAGATTGTTATTTCTCAAATTGAATTTAGGTTATCCATATAAAATATCCACTACGAAGTTGGCATTGTTTCACTTACAGCAATGCAAAACAGGACATGGCGTGATATAATTCTCACTTTCAATTAAAGTCACTATTTTAATGAATAATTGTGACAGCTGAGGAAATAAATTCCACGGAAAAAGCTATTCAAAAACAAAGGTTTACCCTTACCGACCCTAAAAGTAACAATAGTTCAAAAATTTCACAAAGTGGACATGGCGTAGTATAACTCTAGGGCGACGAATTGTCCTCATGCGCTTCGTGCATACCTGTTCGTAAGATGTCGACAGAAAATTCTATTTCTACCATAAATTATACTTCGTGTCTTGCCCTCAAGATTAAAACATGCAGCACCACGATTTCGACCTACTTGATGACACGAATTCAGAGTAACGAAGTGATTTAAAACTTTTCGCGCGCTCGCACTGCACATGTGGCGCCGCCTGCGCACGCTAACCTTATAACATTTCTTCGTGCCGAAGACGCCACGTGTAATATTTTTATCTTCAGCAAAAAATTAGATTTTTCAACTAAAGAATAGGAAAATCGAAGAAAAGGAAACATTCCAGTCCCGGAAGAGACGATACAGAGAAAAAACGCCTCTGGAAAAGACTTCGTAAGTTGGAAGAGAGACTATATTCGTCATCAATGAGAAGCTCCCTTTCTGACCTTCCGCCATGCAACAGTCTCCGGGATCTTCAATATCAGGAAGGTAAGCTATTGATGATTTATAAAATCTTGAGAGGGAGGAAAAGTGGTCTGAAATTATGCGAGATATAATTCATAGACAATAACTTTATCCTTGCCAAACTTTGGGTCGAACTTACACGAGAGGTAAGGCAAGACCGGAAAACGTACTTTAGTACGTATATCTATACGACCAGATCTTCGAAAAATATATTTTTTATCTGCGTAGACACCGCGCAGACACCATTTGGTGAAATTGGGAGTTGCTGCAACCCACAAAGCTCTCCGCAAACGTTTGAAATATCTGACAGCGCTCAGCAAAATAAATGATAGTACTCTGGAATTAACGACTACTGAGCCCTTACCCGAACCTCAGGCCACATCTTCAGGTGCCCTGGATGAAGAAGTAGTTCAAATTATTGGAGAAGAGCCACAATTTAAGACAGGAGACCTAGCTCTTTCACAACATATTAGCACTCGTTGGATCCTGTGGTTTAAATCCGGGATACCAAAAGAGACGGAGGACAAATTACTAAAGATGTATCCTAGATCTGGACCATGTCTCCTCGAAGCTCCAAAGCTTAATGATGAAATTGCTGCCTCTCTGAACGATAGTTCAAAAAAAAAAAAGAAAAATACTTCTCCATCACACAAAATCTTGCGGGATCTGCACTCTCAGCCTTAGGGCCAGTCACAAACGATGGACCAAAAGCTGATTCTGACACACCTCTTGGGGTTCTTTCAATTGGTAGCCGAAATTCACCACGGCCAAACAGTGGCCCGTAGAGCCTGCATTTTACCAAGCCTTAATAAACAGGTGGTCTGCGTTTTTGAGAAAACTGAGGCAGATACTTTACTGTGCAGCGAGAAGTTGGGTGAGAAAATAAAAGAGGCAAAATTTATTATGAAGGTTGGTCAAGAGATCAAAACGCAGCAACTCATTAAAAAAATCTGCCCCTTTGGGAAATCAAAGAGGCCCGCCTGCTTCGAGACCAGCGCAGACGGGCTACAAGCAGAGGCCAGCCAACAGGACTCCCCAACAGCGTCAGCCCTATCATCAGAAATAACAGCCGAATTCTACTCAGAAGCAGTCGCAGATGGAAACACGTCAACCGAAATCCAAGGGAGACTCCCAGAAGAAGAGTTCTTAGAGATATACAAACATGCAGGGCGACTGAAATATTTCTTTGTCCAATGGTCTATGATCACTTCTGATAAATTCGTCTTAAAGTCCGTTCAGGGTTGCGAACTTAACTTCATTTCCG
>CAKNXH010056139.1:48472-65553 GCA_932178445.1 Andricus quercusramuli | reverse complement strand
GGCGTAAAGAAAATAGCCACATTATAATTGACACCGTTATTGTGGATGAAAGACTAAGAGAACTCGTCAAAGATACAAGAGTCATGAGGGGCTCTAAATGTAATACTGACCATCACCTTCTAGTCTCCAAAATGAGCTTAGGGCGGGGATGGAGAAGAAATAGAACCAAACAAACGAAACAAATGCGAAACAAGATTAAAAATTTACAGAAACCGGGATATCCGAAGATACATAAGAAGCCATAGAAACACGAGAGCTCGCATGAAAAAATGCATGGACGTGAAGGAAGGTAGAGAAGTATGCCAGGACAGAAAAGTGTGGCGACAAATAGTTTATAAAAAGAATGTGAGTAGAGTGTATGACGCTTGAAACGAAAGACCTTAGATACTAATAGGCCCAAGTGGGGGACCGCACACACAATAATTTTTTGAGGCTCTTTACTTGGGGTGGTCACTAGAGAGATTGATCAGCCACCTGGCTCGGAGCAATGTTGTGGGACGAACGTGTTATTTAAATAAATAACACGCAAATTCTAGATCAATCTAAAACATGTATATCTCCTTCCCCACATTACTATTTTCCAACCGTGCGAATCACGCCTACCCCGAAAGGGAAATGGCCTAATAGTATAATAATAATTAATGTTCATGGTACTTGAAAATTCGAACAATTTATTCTATTTTTACGTTCTCATCCAGAGAAGGTATTAGATTTGTGTAAAATTTGACCCCTCCCCCCATTTTTGTCAAATGTCCATTTTTCAATAATCATTCAAAAATTTATAATATATATGTTCCAAAAACAACTTAGATACTTTTTTTCGCCCCTTTTCAGATAGTTGGAAGAAATCTTTCTGATTGTATGATTTATTTTTTATTAGACAGATACGGAAATGTACGCTGAAGTGAAGGAATTTCCTTCTTCATTTTAAAGCAAATACAAATTTAATAATTTTTATTTGAAGAACATTGAACATAAAATATTGTCATTGCGAACCGCGACAACCAAATCGCGCGCCGTGATCGCGATCAAACTTTTGAGTTTACATTAAACGATGAACAGAAACGAGCGTGGCGCAAGACTTACATGATTTTTAAACGAAATATCGAGCGCGAAGCGCGAGTGTCTTGATGAGAATGTATTCCTTAAGGTCGATAGAACCTTAAGTAAATTAGTTCCTCTTTCTATGTAAAGTTTACATAATTAAACCAAAACCAGGTCATAACGATGAAGCTAACTAAGAGAGCATTAGCCCGCGAAGCGCGCAATAGTAAGCACATGAAGTGCGAAAACCAAGATGAACCGAGCTTAAAGCGTCAGGCAAATGTGTCCGAGCGCGTAGCGCGAGGTGAACATATTATCGAGCGCGAAGCGCGAGATAAACATATCATCGAGCGCGAAGCGCGAGATACAACAGGTGCGCGCCCTAGGCGCGCTCAAACTAACGAGCGAAGCGAGCCGCGCGCCAAGCGCGCGATGAGAATGTGCCCGCGAAGCGGGCAGATTTTTTATTTTAAATTTCAACTATTTGGTCGAAAATATATCATGATGGATTGAAAATTCAACTGGTTTGTTAAAAATTTAAAAATTGTAAAAAGTTCCTTAAAAAAAGGGAAAAAGAGGAAGAAACTCTCGCTTTTCCCAATTTTTCTCGTTTTTCGCTTGAAACTATTTTTTGTTAAAAGTTAATTCGTTCTAATTGAAAAATCTTCTTTCTAGATATATTTTTGGTTCAGAATTCATCTTTTTGGCTGAAAATTCTACTATTTGGTAAAAAATTTAATTTCTGTGTTGAACATTGAACTATTTTGTTAAAATGTCATATTTTTAGTAGAAAATTCCACTACTTAGTTGAAAGTTGAACTACATTGTTAAAAATTTCTTTTATTGATTTCAAATTTAGCTATTTTTTGGAAAATTGTTGTTTTTTTCTGGAAAATTATCGCTTGCATATCTAAAATTTTAGCTATACAATTTTTGGCTAAAAATTGATCGTTTTTAGTTGGAAATTCAACTATTACATTTTTTGCGTAGAATTAATCTTTTTTGGTTGAATGTTCTTCTACTTGATTCAACTACTTTGTTAAAAATTCATTTTACTGGTTTAAGATTTAACTATTTTTTTGAAAATTTGTTTTCTTTCAGTTGAAAATTAATTTTTCCATCTAAAAATTTATTTATTCCATTTTTTGGTGGAAAATTCAAGTACTAGAATGTAAGTAAAACTACTTTGTTAAAAGTTTATTTTATTGGTTGGAGATTTAACTATTTTGTTTAAAATTCGTCTTTTTAGTAGAATTCGTTCATTAGGTTTGAAAATTCTACCGTTTTGTTAAAAATTCATCTTTTGGGTTGAAAAACGTATTATTTTGTGAGAAAATTCAACTATGTGGTTGAAAATTAACTTTTGGTAGTAAATTCATATTTTTGGGTTGAAAATTCAACTGTTTTGTAGAAAATTCGACCTTTTGGCTTAAAAATTCTTATTGGTTTGTTAAAAATACGTTTTTAGGTTTGAAAAATCTATTACTTTGGTAGAAAATTCGACTATATGGTTGAAAATTGACTTTTTGTTTGCAAATTTATATTTTCTTGTCGAAAATTTAAATCTTTTGTTGATTATTTGTCTTTTAGGCTTAAAAATTCAATTGTTTTGTTAAAAATTCGTGAAAATTTGTAAAAAAATTTGTCTTTTTGAGTTGAAAATTTTATTATTTTGGTAGAAAATTCCACCATTTGGTTGGAAATTAACTTTTTGCTTCATAATTCAAAAATTTTATTGACATTTTTTTTCCTCTATGGACTGAAAAATCTTTCTTGTTTGAAAATACAACTTTTTTTATTGAAAATTCGTCTTTGTGGTTTGTACATTCATTTTTTTCAACGAAATTTTGTCTCTGAATTCACCTGTTTTTTTATCGATTTCATCTGTTTTTAATTTAGAAATATTTTTTTTTGTTGAAATATCAACTATTACATGTTTTCTTGAGAATTAAATTTTTTAAATTGAAAATTCAACTACTTGGTTGAAAGTTAAACTTCTTTGTTGAAAATTAATTTTTATCGTCTAAGATTCAACATTTTAATTGAAAAAGCATTTCTTTGGTTCAAAATTTAACTATTTTGCTTAAAATTTATTTTTTTTTTTTGGTTGAGAATTAATTTTTTAACTACAAATTCATCTATTCCATTTCGAAATGTTTGAAAAATTCCAAATTTTGAATACCGTTTATTTTTTCATTAAAGCTTTTGATATTTCGGAAATTTTGTGTTTGGATTTTTTACAATAAATTTTGTTAATTTTTCATTTTAAACCCAGCTTTACATTTTTGTTGCAGAAGTACCATTTTTTTTAAATTTTCAGATTGTTCAAAAAAGGTTTTATATCTTTGCTGAAACTATCTGTAAATAATTTCTAGTCGTTAGGAATGATTGAAAAAATTGTTTATTACTTTATAAACAAATTATTGAACAAAAGTTCTTTTCGAGATTGGGAATGTTTAGCTCATTGAAATCCAGAGTTTTTGTATGGAATGTGCGAGAAATAAAAGTTTTATTACTGTTACTTAAAAAAAGGTGCTTTTCCGGTGACGATTTGATATGAAACTTAGAAAATTTGATAACGTTATTAAATATTTAAACAATTTTTATAAACAAATTCAGAGTTTTTCTATTTTTCTACGAATAGGCTCAATTAAAAAAATAATCCAAGAATATCTTTTTTGTGCATCTTTTCTATGGTGCTTTGAAAATTCTCAAGAGTTATTATGTAAACAATTTTTATAAACAAATTCATAATTTGTCTATTTTTCAAGGAACAGGCTTATTTTTTTTTAACGGAATAAACTAAGAATGCTTTTCCGGTGACTGTTTGATATGAAACTCAGAAACTTTGAAAGAATTGATAATTATTTAAACAATTTTTATTTAGAAAATCAGAGTTTGTCTATTTTCCAACGAATAGGCTCAATTTAAAAAAAATTAACTACGAATATCTTCGCGATGACTCTTTTCTATGGTGCTTTAAAAGTTCCCAAGAGTTCTTATTTAAACAATTTTTATTAAAAAATTAATAGTTTTTTTATTTTCCAACAAATAGGCTCAATGTGTTTAAAAAATTAAATTATAATATCTTTGCGATTACTCTTTTCTATGCTGCTTTGCAAATTCCCAAAAATGATCATTTAAACCATTTTTGTAAGGTAATTCAGAGTTGACTATTTTGTAACAATAATTATTATTTATTCAAGCAATTTTTAGAAACATATTCAGAGTTTTTCTATTTTCAAAGGAATAGGCTCAATTTTTTTACGGATGCAACAAAGTATTTGCAACAAAGATTTTAGAAAAAACCGCCACTTTCTAGCACTTATATAAGAAAAGATAGTTATAAACAATATTAAATTGTTTGAACAACTTTTTTGTTAACTGTATTTAATTATCACCTCACTAAGTGAAAAAAGGACAGAAAGGTAAAAATTGCCCAAAAACTGCAACTATCAGGCGCAATCGATATATATGAACATAGTCATAAACAATAATAATTTGTTTAAACAATTATTTTTGCTGAATCTGATTAATTATTAAGTCACCCCTAATAAAAAATAAACAAACAGTTGAAAATTTCAGAAAAAACCACAATATTCTACCAATTAAGCAAAAAGAATATTATTAACAATGATAATAAATTGTTCAAACAATTATTTTGTTAACTTCAATTCATTATCACTTTAGTCCAAATGAAAATTGGACGAAAAGCCAGAAATTGAAAAAAACGCATCTTTCTAGCATTATTCAAATATAATATTATTAATAATTCTAAAAAATTGTTTAAACAATTATTTTGTTAACTTAAATTCATTATTACATCACTCCAAATGAAAATTGGAAAAAAGCCAGAAATTTCAACAAAAAAACCGCATCTTTCAAGCATTATTCAAATATAATATTATTAATAATTATAATAAATTGTTTTATACAATTATTTTGTTAACTTGAATTCATTATTACTTTACTCCAAATGAAAATTAAACAAAAAGCCAGAAATTTAAAAAAAACGCATCTTTCTAGCATTATTCACATATAATATTATTAATAAGTATAATAAATTGTTTAAACAATCATTTTGTTAACTTGAATTCATTATTACTTCACTCCGAATGAAAAGTGGACAAAAAACAAGAAATTAAAAAAAAAAACCGCATCTTTTCAGCATTATTCAAATATAATATTATTAATAGTTATAATAAATTGTTTAAACAAATATCTTGTTAACTTGAATTTATAATTACTTCACTACAGATGAAAATTGGACAAAAAGCCAGAAATTACAAAAAAATCCGCATTTCTAGCATTTTTCAAATATAACATTATTAATAATCATGATAAATTGTTTAAACAATCACTATTATTAACACTGATGAACTATCACTTCCCTCTAATTGCAAATTGGACAACAAATGGAAAATTTGTGAAAAAACCGCGTCTTTCTAACTCCATTCTGTGAGAAAATTGCTAAAAACAATAATAAATTGTTTAAAAAATTCATGAAAATATCTAGTTTTCAGTATAAAGTCATATTCTATGTATTAGAAAAAATTCGCATTAAAAAAATCCCAAGAAAATCATAATTAGCGCCAAAAACTCGCAAAACCCATTTTTTCACTTATGGGGTTTGTTTGGGACCCTATGAAACAGACTTATGGTGTTGGTTTTTGAAAAGTGATATTTTATTCGTATTCTATGGCCTGTTGTGAAGAGAAATGTTGAGTTTCAACTCGATTGAGATAATATTGAGGATTCTGAATAAGAATTACAAAAACGTATTTTTTTCTTATGGGAAATACATGTTGAACTTCATGGGGCTTGCGCCACCCCTAAATATCATTTTTTTTCAAAAAAAAAAAAAAAAATGGATTCATTTTTGGGAGGATTTGAACAAATTTGGGGGGTGTCCCCATAAAAATTTTTAAAAAAATTTTTTGCCCCACCCTAGAGGGTATCCATGCGAAGCCCTGTACAAATAAAAATTATTGAAGAAAATTAATTTCATGGTATTTTATTGAACTTCATTTGGTCGTAAATGTAACGATTTGGCTAATTTTTTTTTAATCCAACTATTTGGTTAAGAAATCATCTTTTTTTCTGAGGACGAGTATCTTTCTATTTTAAGTATGAATTTTGCGGTTATTTGAAAAAATGTCGGTTTCAAAAATTGAAAAGTTTGGCTCATTTATCAGGAAGACGTTTTCTATTAATTTCGAAGCCTCTACGTCTCGAGTCTAAGATGAAGGGTCTTAGAAAGAAATTTAATTATTAAGGGGTGACGCGGATGACAAAGTGCCAACTGTCAACTTCTTGTGGAAAAACGCCAAGCATTTCTCTTACGATTCGATGACGTGCTTCAAGTCACTGTCCTTTCCGTCTCAAGCGGACCGTGGCAAACCAATGCTGAGAGGAATAAATATAGCTTAGTCCATTGAACAATTTTAGAATTTTATAAATAAAAGCATTTCACAATTGTAGCTTTTAAACGAGAATAGGAAATCGATTTTAAGACGAGTAAGAAAAAGTATCGATACGGCTGCGCTGGGAATTGAACCCCTCTCAGTTGCAGATGGTCTTGTAATTAAAATTTTTTCCGATTCTTATATTTTTATCTTCAATAACAAAAATTATAATTTTATCGCTAGAGAGATTGATCAGCAACCTGGGTCGGAGCAGTGTTGCGGAGTGAACGTGTCATTTGAATAAATAACACGAAAACTCCAGATCAATCTGAAACATCTATACCTAACACCTATATACCTATCTACCTCATACCATATAACGACCTACTTTACACCTATATACCTATCCCACTAATTTCCAATCGAGTAAGTCACGCCTACGCCGAAAGGGAAATGGCTTAATGGTATAATAATAATAATAATAATAATAATAATAATCAAACTAATGAATATTTTTCTTTTCTGTTTCAGGTAAGTTCCAAAATTGTAGAATATATACGTATTGATACAGATACGAAACTTACTCTGGATTGGTAAGTCTAAATAAAAATTTATTTAGTTTATCTAAGATTCAAAGACTATCGAGTTTTTAAAATCATAAGTGGAAAATTCTTTGCGAGTGGGACACTTTTTGAATTAAATATTTCTAAATTTTGAAAGAAAATTTTTTTACTTAAGAATTGGTTCCATATGATTCCCAATAAAAAAATCCAACTGTTTCTGGTTGAAGGTGAAGCATTTTTAGCTGAAAAGTCTACTATTATATTTTTGATTCAGAATTAATCACTTTTTGTCATCAATTCTATTCTCTGTTTGAATATTTTATTATTTTCTCAAAACCTAGTTTTTTTTTAAACTGAAAATTCAAATGTTTTTGGTTAAAGTTTAAACTTTTTTGTTTGAAAATTTGACCATTTGGTTGAAAATTTAACTATTTAGGTTCAAAATATAAACATCAGGATGAAAATTATCCTTTTAGTTAAAAATTCATACTTTCGAGTTGATTCTTTTTTAATTCAACTATTTTGATTAAAAATGAACTTTTTTGTTGAAATTTCATATTTTATGGTTAAAAATTCAACTTTTTTGAAGAAAATTCGTCTTTTTGGCTTAAAAACTCAAGAATTTGGTAGAAATTTGAACTATTTCAGTTAATAATTAACTTTTTCGTTGAAGATCTTATTTTTTGATTCAAAATTCAAATGTTTTGTAGAAAATTCGTTTTTGTTTTGTTTTAAAATTCATACTTTGGTTGAAATCTGAACTATTTTGTTGAAAATTTTATATTTGTTTTTGTTTGTTAACTTCTTTTTAATTTTTAGAATTTTCTAATTAAAAAAAAATTGTTTTAATTAACTTTTTTGTGGAAAATTCTCATTTTCGGTTTCAAAATTCAATTTTTTTGTAGAAAATTCGTTTTTGTTTAACCTGAAAATTTAACTATCACATTTTTAGTTAAAAATTGATCTTTCTTTATAGATAATTCAACTATTTGTTTTAAAATTCCTACGCTTTATTGTAAATTTGTATATTTTTGGTAGAAATGTAGTCTCTTTGTTTGAGAATTAACTTTTTGGTTGAAAATCCAACTGTTTGGTAGAAATTCGTCTTTTTGGTTTGAAAATTCTCTTATTTTTTATAGAAAATTCAATTGGTTTTCATTTAAAATTCAAATTTTTTTTGTTTCAACCATAAACTATCACATTTTTCGGTGATAATTCATCATTCTCACTAAAAATTCAACTATTTGATTGAGAGATCGACCAGTTTATTAAAAATTCACTTTTGTGATTAAAGGTTTACCAATTTAGTTGAAACATCATTTTTTTGGTTAAAAATTTAACTATTTTGTTGAATTTTTTTTCTTTAGATAAAAATATTTTTTTGATTGAATATTGTTTTTTTTTAGTTGAAAATTAAACTATTTGGTTGAAAAATAATGTATTTTATTGAAAATTCGTATTTTTTTTGGTAGAAAGTTAATCTTCTTGTCTGAAAATGAACTTTTTAGTTGAAAATCCAACTGAGTGATAGAAAATTCGTCTTTTAATCTCGAAAATTCGACAGTTTTGTAAAAATTCGCGCTTTTGGATTGAAAATTCTAATATTTTTATAGAAAAATGAACTATTTAGTTCAAAAATAACTTTTTGGTTGAAAATGTATATTCTTGTGTTGGAAACTCAACTGCTTTTGTTATAAATTCGTATTTTCTAGATGAATTCAACTGTTTTCGAATTAAAATTATTATTTTAGGTCTAAATATTAACTTTGAAATTAAATTATTTTTAGTTGGAAAATCCACAAGTTATTTAAGAGTTAAACTTTTCTGTTAAAAAAAATTTGTTTGTTGAAAATTAATTTTTGTGGTTGAAAAACCATAATTTTAGTTGAAAATTCAACTATTTGGTTAAAAATTCATGTATTTTGTTGAAAATCTGTCTAAAATTTTACCAACAATATATTTCATCTTAAAATCTTAGGAATTTAAATGTTTTCAAATTGAATTCAATATGGACTCACAATAATTTTATTTTTAAAAATTAACTCCCCATCATTCCCCTTTTTTCTTGAAAAATTACTATATTTCCACTGTTTTGAAAATATTCTGACCTGTGAAGTCTCATTATGCCAAAAAATTCTACTCGATTGCTCTCTCAGTTAATTTTAAACTCTATACAAAATATTTGTTCACAATAATCAACTTTGAAAAATATTTCAAGGATTAAATTGAACAAAAATATGTTTTTTTAAATTACCTTTATTTGGCGGCAAATAACAAGATTAAAAATTTAATACATTCATTGGAAATTGGAGATCACATTATTTAATAGATATTGTCGAATATTTTCTGGATGGAATTTTGGAAGCGTCAGTCTCTTATACCCCTAAAATCATATAAAATTGATCATTATTAGCACTCATTATAATAAATTATGTTATTTTTTGTAACATATTTTTTTCCATATTGTATCATAGATAATTAATTTTCAGCTAACCTTTGCAAAGTTGTTCACACGATTTTTTAGTCTGAAAATTATTCTTGTTTCCATCACATCCTCCATATATAAATTTCTGACAGTGTTTTTTAGCAGGAACATATCCATAGCGTATAATATTGGCTTTGCAGGGTCCCGTTACGAGAGGTAGTTTACAAACTTAAGAAAATGAAAAATTAGATTATTAGAAATATAATAATAATTAACAATAGTAGTTAAAAATTTCAGAAAAAACCGCAACTTTATACGAACAAGCAAATAGAATATTATTAACAATAATAATAAATTGTTTGAATAATTATCTTTGTTATCATGAATCAATTATTACTTCACTCTATTTGAAAAGTGGACAAAAATTTGAAATTTTTAGAAAAAAAAACCGTAACTATCTAATATTATTATAGAAGATAGCTATAAACAATAATAATTTCATTAAACAATTATTTTTGCTAAATTAAATTAAATATTACTTACTTCAAATGTTAAGTAAAAAAAAAGTTAAAAATTTCAGAAAAAAACCGCAATTTTTAGCAGATAGATAAACGCTTATTTTTCAGCCTGCTGGCCTTAAAAAATTGACTTGCTTACACATCCATTTTTTACAGAATTTCCTTAAAACTAACCCTTAAGAACTAACATCCATCCATTCCTTATCTCTAAGCCGCACGCTCGTATCGCCTTGCCTTCCTCGCTTCGCCTCGCCTCGCTCGCATGTCCCTACTTTTTCGCATTGCCTCGCTTGCCAACCTCTGTTTTCGCAGCTAATACCTATTACTTATCTACTATTTACAATATTTACATCTTACTTATATCTACTTTCTCTCCTATTTACAATCTTTCCTTCTCCACTCCTCTTCCTCCTTCCTTCTCTTCATTTCCATCTTACCCACCACTCCCTTCACCCATGCTACTGCCCTTTTTTCCCCCTTTTCATGCAACAATGCCTCCATGCTTATCTCACTTCTTTCCACCTCCCCGCACTCCTCCAGCCAGTGCTCCACTCTTGCATCCCCCTTTCCGCACAGTTCACACATCCTCTTCTCTCGAGAGAGCCAAAACCTATTGAAACCCTCCATACAACCACACCTCATCCTCGCTATAAGTTCCTGACTTCCTTTCTCTCCTTTCACACACAAATATTGCGCTCTTGCCCTTGGCATAATCCACACATAGTTCCCGTTAAATCTTGACTCTCTTATTCTCTCTTCCCCTTCTGTCTTCTCTCTCTCCATGCTGTTTTGCTTAACCAATTCATAAACCTTCCTTCCTTCCTCGTGCATCCTTCTCACTTCATCCATCTGCAATCCATTCATTCTAAAATACCGTTCCCTCTCCGCCTCCATCTTCCCACCCCCTCCCCTGTTCTCCTTCTCCCACCAACACTCCCTAACCAGCCTACTTCCCCCCTCTTCCAAAAATTTCTCCTCATATTTACACGCCCGGCTCCCTGCTAGAATTCCTACACTCGTTCTCCCCGTCTCCCTCCTGACAATATAATTAGGCGTGTTCCTTGCCAACCCCAGGGTCCACTTTACATACCTCTCCTGCGTTCTATTTACCTCTTCACTTTCCTTCCACCCCCACACCTCTACCCCATACAATAGCACACTCATCACTAGTGAATCAAACAATTTCATTCTCCTTCCAAAGTCATCTGCGAATAACTTCATTCCCAACCCCCACACCTGCCTTATCACCACATTTGCCCTCCTCACTCTCTCTTTTATGTGACCATCCAGTCCCCCATTCCTTCGAAACACGAAGCCCAGGTACACAAACTCTTTCACCTCCTGTACCTCCTTTCCCTTCCACTTCCACTCCCTTCCCTTATCCCTTCCCCCTCCTTTTCTGAACACCATAACCTTCGACTTTTCCGCATTCAGCTCTAACCCCTTTTCATCCAGGTATCTCCTCAACCTCTTCATCATCTCCTTTAAGGCCTCCTCGCTGGTTGCCAGCAACACTGTGTCATCTGCATACGCTAGTGACCATATTCTAACTAACCCCTCCCATCCTTACTCCTCCTACCACCCCGGCCTCCAGCTTACTTTCCATATCCGCAATTAAAATCGCAAAAAGCGTTGGGCTAAGTCGACACCCTTGCCTTAGACCCCTATCCATCCAGAATCCCTCGGAAATCCCCTCCCTCCTCAATAATGAATTATTAACTCACTCTAATTGAAAATTTGACAAAAAGTGAAATTTTTTTGAAAAAAACGCAAATTTCTGTCTCTATTTTAAGAGAAAATGGCTAAAACAATAATAAATTGTTTAAACAATTCGTGATACATCTAATCATCAGTATAAAGTAGTATTTTATTTATGAGAAATAATTTGAATTTAAAAAACGCAAAAAAGTTATAATTAGCGTCAAAAATTGGCAAACCTTTTTTTTCACTCAGGGGGTCTTTTTGGGACCCCATTAAACAGACTTTTGGGGGTGATATTCAAAAAGTAATATTTTATTTGTATTCTATGGCTATTTTTGAACAGAAATTTTGAGTTTCAACTCGATTCAGCTATTATTGACGATTCTAAATGAAATTTACAAAAAAATCTTTTTTTCTTATGGGAAATATGTGTGAAGCTTCAAGATGCTTGTGCCACCACTAAATATCATTTTTTTAAAACAAAAAATGAATTATTTTTTGTTCGAACAAAATTTTCGGGAAATATGCATGAAAATTTGAAAAAAAATGTTGGAACCACCCTCATGCGCAGTAGGATGGTCCAAAAACACATGTTGGCAAATTTTTTTCGAATTTTTATGCATATCGCCCGGAAATTTGAGGTGGCGCAAGCCCCATGAATTTTAACACGTATTTCCCATAAGCAAAAACGACGTTTTTGTAAATTTTATTCAGAATCGTTAATATATTGGCTGAATTGAGTTAAAAATCAACTCTAAAATATTACTTTTTATATATCACCCCCATAAGTCTGTTTCATAGGCTCAAAAAACCCCATAAGTGAAAAAATGGATTTCGCATGTTTTTAGCGCTAATTATGATTTTTTGCGGTTTTTTTTTTTTAATGAAAATTATTTCCAAGACATAAGATACCACTTTATGCTGATAATTAGATGTTTACATAAATTTTTTAAACAATGTATTATTGTTTTTAGCATTTTTCTCTTAGAATGGAGATAGAAAGTTGCGGTTTTTTTAAAGTAATATTTAATTCAATTTAGCGAAAATAATTGTTTAAACAAATTATTATTGTTTATAGCTATCTTCTTCATTACTAATGCTAGATAGTTGGAATTTTTTCTACAAATTTCAACTTTTTGTCTAATTTTCAATTAAAGTGAAATAATAATGAATTCAACCGAACAAAAATAATTGTTTAAAAAACTTATTTTTATTCGTAATAATATTCTCTTTTCCTAATGGCAGAAAGTTGAATTTTTTCTTAAATTTTCAACTATTCGTCTATTTTTCACTTGGAGTGACTTAATAATTGATTAAATTCAGCAGAAATAATCGTTTAAACTAATTATTATTGTTTATAACTATCCTCATCTATAAGAATGTCAGATAGTTGCGGGATTTCTGAAATTTTGAACTTTCTGTCCACTTTTCTCTTAGTGAGGTAATATTTAATGCAAGTTATCAAAAAGAGTTGTTTAAACAATTTATTATTGTTAATAACTATCTTCCCTCAGACAAGTGCTAGAAAGTTGCGGTTTTTTCTGAAATGTTTAACTTTACATTGCCTTCCTAGTTATGAGCAAATAATAAATAAACATTAAAGAGAACCATATTTTAAACAATCTCTTTCTTTTTCGTGAATATATTTTGCTGGAGAGAAGGCTGATATCAAAATATGTGCAATTTGACATTTTTCTTTTACGCTTTGCAATAAAGTTCTTGATGTAATTCAAAACAAAACTTAAAAAATACAATACTATTTAAAAAATGATAGTCGTAAATAGTAATAAATTGTTTAAATAATTATTTTTGATGAATTTAATTAATTAATAACTCACTCCAAGTGAAAAGTAGACTAATAATTGAAAATTTCAGAAAAACCGCAACTTTCTAGCATTATTCAAATGGAATATTATTAAAAATAATAATAAAGTAGTATTTTTGGACCACCCTAGCGCTTATTGCAACCAGAGAATGCATTTTTTCGGTCTCAAAAATTCATGTTTTTTTCAGCTTAAAATTAAGAACGCAAATTTTTGGAATAGATATAAATAAATTAAATTAGTTTATAAAATTAAAATCGGTAGATTAAGTCAAAAAATGCCGTTTTTTATACATAATTCGATAACTTTTTCTATTTTTATTATTTTTGTACCATAATTGAACTGCGTACTCTCGAAACGATATACTTTTACACTAAAATAACTGTAATAGTGTATGCTTTAAAAAGGTATTAATTTGAGTCAAAAGCTTTTTTTTTAGAAAAAATTTAAATTACTTTTTTCATCATTTTTTTGCCGGTTAAGGGTTAAAAATTGGTAAACTCACTTCTTCTTGGATATCCTTGTGATGATACAATGTCCGGCTTCGAGATAATGAAAAAAATCAAAAAAAGAACAAAAATTTGGTAGTTCATTTTGAACACTTTTCTTTTTTCAAAAACTGAAATTGCTGATTAAGAACCTTCTTTCTAAGACGATCAGAATGGTATAACCCAAGCGGGAAAATATCTCTTTAAATAGTCCCGATAAGTGGTAAAGGAAAGGTATTTTTAGAAAATTTAAATAAATTGACCAACCTCAAACTTATCAATGTATAAATTTGTCTCTTTAATAACAAATACAATTTTTTCCTGCTTGTATTTCCTTGCAAGTGTTTTCACATTTGCAGAAATAAACAAATGTTTTTCCGCTTGCATTTTCATCGCGAGTATTTTTTACTTTTGAACATTAAATAAAATTATTTCCTGCTTGTATTTTCCTTGTTTTCACATTTGGGCACGAGTCTGATGTAAATCTTGAAAAAAATGATCATACCCAAAAAAAAAAAGAATTTTACTTTTGACCTACTATTTTTTCTCTAATTTTTCATTTTCCTTGGTCATTAATATTCCAATACCATTTTTTTAATCTAGAAATACTTTTAACATAGCAACTTTTATAAACGGAATAAAACAGTATTTTAGATACAAATTAAAAAATTTCAAATTTATTATTTTCTTTTAAAAAACAAAATTCATTTTTTACTATAAAAGATGGCTTTTTGACAAAGAACTTGCATTTTCAACATAATAATTAAATTTTTTAAATAGTAGTGGAATTTTCAACCTAAATACATAAATTCCCAATAAAAAGTGTCATGGTTTATATTTCAATCAAAAAACATTAAAATTATACAGAAAAAGGTTTTCAAAACCAAAAAGACGGATTTGCAACAAATAAAGATTTTTCACTAAACAAAGAAAATTTTACCTAAATGTTGAACCTTCAAGCCAAACGCCGAATTTTCCCTACAAAAATTAAATTTACAAACAGAAAATATGACTTCAGCAAAAAATTGTTTTTCCACGAAATTTATGGATTTTTACCCCAAAAAAATGAAAATTTAGACCAAAAGAATTATTTTTTTCTCCAAAAAAAGGAGAGTTTTCAACAAAAAAAGATCAATCTTAAAAAAATGAAAAAGTTACATTTTCATTTGAAAAATTAATTTTAAACCGAAAAAAAAGACTTTTCCACTAAACAGATAAATTTTTAAGCCTTCAAGAACAAAAAAATTGTTAACATTGTAGTTTATCTTTTACCCAAGTAGTTGAATTTCAATTTAAAAAGATTAATTTTCAACAAAATAGTTTAACTTTTAACCAAAGAGATGAATTTTCAACTAAAAATATAACTCTTCAAAAAAAATTAATGTTTTCTTATCAAAGTGATTCAACCAAATCTTTTCAATAAAACAGTTGAATACTCAAGCAAAGAAGAACAATTTTTAACCAAAAAGTCGCCGTTTCATTAAAAAAAAGAAATTTACACCAAAGCGGATGAATTAATAAATCAGAAAGATAAATTGAAAAAAATAGTTGAATTTTCATCCAGAAAAGATTCCAGTTGACTTTTCAAGATCAAAATATGATTTTCCTTCAAAAAATAAGTTTCTACGAACAAAATTTAAGTTTTCATCCAAAAAGACGAATTTTTTCAACCAAAACAGATGAGTTTTTAATAAAAAGGACAAATTTTGGTTTAAGTTAAACTTTAATCCAGAAAAGCTTTTAGTTAATTTTTTAACACCAAACTATGAATTTTAAACAAAAAGTAAATTTTCTTCGAAATAATTAAATTTTCAACAAAGCAGTAGAATTTTCAACCGAAAGTATGACTTTTTAATCAAATAGTTTTATTTTCAACCAAACAGTTGCATTTTTATCCAAGAAAGATATAATTTCTTTTAAAACAGATGAATTTTTAATAAAAAAAAATTTTTAATAGTTGAATTTTCATCCAGAAAAGCTTTTTCAGTACGCTTTTCGACACCAAAATATTAAATTTAACCAAAAAGTAAATTTTCTACAATATAGTTAAATTTTCAACAAAACAGTAACTTTTTCAACCGAAAATATGACTTTTTAATAAAATAGTTTTATTTTCAACCAAACAGTTGCATTTTTATTCAAGAAAGATGTAATTTCTGCTAAAGCAGGTGAATTTTGAAATCAGAAAAACAAATTTTCGAAAATGAGTCGAATTTTCATCCAAGGAAGATTCCAGTTCACTTTCCAACACCAAAATAAGAATTGTAATCTATAAGTTAATTTTCGGCTAAATAGTCGAATTTTTAATAAAAAAGTATGACTTTTTGAGAAGGTTGTTAAATTTTCAACCAAACAGTTGCATTGTCCAAGAAAAATAAAAATTCTACTAAAACAGGTGAATTTTTAAATCAAAAAGACAAATTTTCAACAACAAAAAAAGAGTTGAAAATGATTTCAATAGACTTTCTTACAGAAAAATAGACAAATTTTAAACAAAAAGTGAATTTTCTGGAAAATGGTTGAATTTTCAACAAAATAGTTGCATTTTTGTCCAAGAAAGATGCAATCTTTCTACTAAAAAAATATGAACTTTCAAACTAAAAATACAAATTTTCAGAAAAAATAGTTTTCATCCAAAAAAGATTTCAATTGACTTAGCAGCAATAAAATATGAATTTTAAACAAAAGGTTAATATTATACGAAAAGAGTTGAATTTTTAACCCAGAAAGACTAATTTTTAACAAAACAGTTGAATTTGCACAAAAAAAAAAGATTTCGTTTTAAAATTATTAAATTTTCAACCAAATAATAAAACTTATAAATCAATATTGAAAAATATTTATTTAGACCAGTAGACAAAAAAAAACAATCAACATCATAATTATTAATACAATTTATCTGGTCAAAACCATAACATCAAAAATATAATATATTCGAATGTTGGAAAAATAAAATCTTACAAATAAAGAAATGACGTCGGAATTCAACTTGTAGGGATTGTGAAAAAATGTCTTTCGTCTCTCGCAGTAGCTTAGTGGGTAGAGCACCAGACCGGAAATCTGGAACACTTGGGTTCGTTTCCCAGCTGAGCTAGAGAGCAATTTTTTCACAAT
>CAKNXH010056139.1:0-42021 GCA_932178445.1 Andricus quercusramuli | reverse complement strand
TTTTTTCAAAGTGGCCTTAAAAAAAGACGGCACTATCTGCGATTTCCGTCATTGCGTGTTTGAACGTAAAAAATGATCTAGAATCTAGATCTGCAATGATTTTCGAAGTGACAAGACTTTCGAAAAAAATTAACCTCAGGGCACCCGTGAGATGTGATGTGATTCCAAATTTTATTTCAATAATTTTTAGTCTATATTTTTTCGTTTCTAAAATTTTTAAACTAAATAGTTGAATTTTTGAACCAAAAAAGATTAATTCTCAATCATAAATATAGTAAATACATTTCCATTGAGGAGAATTAATTTAAAAAAAACGAATTTTCTACAAAACGGTCTAATTTTATACGAAATAGTTGAATTTTATACCAAATTGTTGTATTTTTTAAACAAGAATACGAATTTTCTATAAAGGAGTTGAATTCTCAACCCGAGAATATGAATTTTCAATAAAAAACATGATTTACAACCAATGAGTTGAATTTTCAACAAAATAGTTGAATTTTCAGTTAAGAATATTAATTTTCAACAAACAAAAAAAGAATTTCCGACCAAAATTATGAATTCTCAAACAAACAAATGAACTCTTAAGAAAGTAGTTTAATTTTTGACTAGAAAGTTGAATTTTCAACAGAAAAGATGAATTTTTAACTTAAGATGTAATAGTTGATATTTAAAAATATTTAATTAAAAATTAAAGATAGTCGGATTTAACCTAAAAAGATGAATTTTCAACCAAATACATCATTTAGAAGAAATTTAAAAGTCGTAAAACTGTCGTTCTCCACTGGAGAACCTCTTCAGTGCAGATGTTTTTTTATGATCTTATCATTTCACGATGACTTCACGAAAAGTGTGCAAATCTACATATACGATTGAGACTTGTAAGCGTTTATATTTTATCAGATTAGTACTTTGACTTTTTTCTCCTTCTCTCCCATGTTTTTTAGCTATTATTATTTAATTTTTATAGAAAAGGTGGGCCAGCACTCTCTGAAACTGAATCAGTAAAATTGTCACTGGTTGAATCAGTATTTTTATTTATCATTGGTGATTCAGTAATTTTCCAACTTTGACTGGGTGAACCAGTAAGGGACTTAAATAAAACAGCGTTACTGAATATACCAGATACGCCAAATGATGGATTTAACCAGTGATATAGCGCTCCACGCGGTCAGGGCATGAACCTACAGTCTTCTGGTATGTGCGTGCCGAGGTGCGTGCTGAATAACCAATGAACCTCACTGATTAAACCAGTGACTGAATTCCACTGGATGAACGAGTGGTGGAATGCCACTGGATGAACCAGTGACGGAGTTTCACTGGCTGAACCAGTGAAATATTACTGATTGTCAGTGATACACTTCTGGCGGTTTCAACCAGTGAGATTTAACTGATTGTCAGTGACACATTCCTGGCTGTTTCCAACAGTGAGATTTCACTGGAAATCAGTGAGATTTCACTGGAAATCAGTAAGATTTCACTGATTCATTTTAAGAGAGCACATGCTTGCTAGACAACATCACTGCTTCACTTAGGGAAACTCTGGAAATCACTGGTTCACCAGTGGTAATTCAAAATACTGATTTAACCAATGACAATTTCACTGATTCAACCAGTGACAATTTCACTGATTCAACCAGTGACAATACTAGTGATTCAACCAGTGATATAGCGTTCCACGCTATCTTCCACGCAATCTTCTGGTACATGATAGCCACCGGTGGGGAGACTTAGGTTCGACCTTGAGCGACGCGTGCGATTTACCACTTGTACTGAATAACCAATGAACCACACTGAATGAACCAGTGACGGAATTCCACTGGATGAACCAGTGACGGGATTCCACTGGATGAACTAGTGACGGGATTTCACTGGCTGAACCAGTGAAATATCACTGATTGTAAGTTGTACACTTCTGGCCGTTTCAACCAGTGAGATTTTACTGATTGTCAGTGACACATTTCTGGCTGTTTACACCAGTGAGATTTCCCTGGAAATCAGTGTGATTTCACTGATTCATTTTGGGAGAGCACATGTTAGCTGGACAAGATCACTGCTTCACCTAGGCAAAGTTCGAAAATCACTGGTTCACCATGGATAATTCAAAATACTGATTCAACCAGTGACAATTTCACTGATTCAACCAGTGACACGTCCACTGATTCAACCAGTGACATCTTAACTGATGCAACCAGTGACGAGTTAACTGATTCAACCAGTGATAATATCAGTGATTCAACCAGTGATAATTTCACTGATTCAGCTTAAGAGAGAATAAAAATGAATCCTGTGTATTACTTGACAAACCCTTGACTTTTCTTCAGATCCCCTTAAAATTTTTTCAATTCCCTTGAAATATTTTGGAACCTCTCAGCATTATTCCACAATATTCCGCAAAATAGGAGAATTAGACTTTACCTCTAATTTTTTAATTTTTCTTCACTAAAAATTTGTAATTTTCAATTCCGCTTCCCAGAAATTGCGAAAAAAGTTTTGGAAACGCTGGTGTAGAGTCTAGTCCAGTGTGGGCTTGCTTACAATCGAATCGCGTGGGCGGAGGTGTTCATTTGTTCAAGCGACACCTGGAAGTGAAATTACCGTAGCTCTGGATTTTCTAGGCTGAAAAAAGTAGGAATCGTGATCTACACATTTTAGCAGATATATGCTAAAATTCCGGTTTCCGGGTGCATATGCATGAGTCTAGTGATGAGTGCCCGACTGCACGTGGACTAAGCCACCAACTAATAATTAAATTCCTTCTCCCGAGGGGAGAACGGGCGTAGTCATCCGATTTCATCAGATTTCATCCTGCCCGAGGTGCAAGTCCTCCAAGTCTCCCAGAAGATTAACGATTTTCGCGGTGCCACTTGCATTTCCGCTTTCAACTTCAGATTTCTCTTTTACAATCTACATTACTCTTACTTACTGCTTTTCCACATTCTACCTCTTTGTATAATTACCTTTTTCATTTCTCGCGTAATTTCGACGCGAAATGATTTATGAAAGCTATTAGCATTTTTTTTGCCTATTTATAATTAAAACCTGCAGTTATACAATTTTACATTTCTACATTCTGATCGTAATGAAAAGTTATTAATTGTATGACTTGTATGTGAAAACTGACTATCGCGGATTTCTTTAATCTTAATGAAAAACAGATGTTTTTTTCTAAATACAAAAATTTTAACACTTTCAGTGACAACAGTCATACAGAATTTT
Source organism: Andricus quercusramuli (assembly GCA_932178445.1). Taxonomy (NCBI): domain Eukaryota; kingdom Metazoa; phylum Arthropoda; class Insecta; order Hymenoptera; family Cynipidae; genus Andricus; species Andricus quercusramuli. Next base: position 38,802 of record CAKNXH010056139.1, on the reverse strand, counting down.
ACAAGGGGTCATCCACAATTTACATAAGAGATACGTAAAATACATGAATTTTCAATCAAATAGTTGAGATTTCAACACACAAAGATAAATTTTGAACCAAAAATATAAGAATTAAACTCTCAATTGAAATGTAAATTAATTTTCAATTAAGGCCATGTGATGAGTGGGTCACGTGGCTAGATTTCTACCTTATCGACACTTTTTTTTTAATTTCCTAACTTATTTTCACACAAATAGCCACACCGAGTTGAAAATATGGGATAATAAATAGGAAGCACTAAGAAAGGTGGATCTAGTCCTAAATTATAATAATCATAAAAAAAGCAAAAAAGAATTATTTAAAAAAAAAACTTTTTTCATAATTATAAAAATTCAGGACGAGATCCACATTTTTTATTGCTTCTTATTCAGTATCCCAAATTTTCAACTCGATGTGGCGCTTTGTATAAAAATAAGTTAGGAAATAAAAAAAGTGCCGGTAAGGTAGGAATCTGGTCACGTGACCCACTCATTACATGGCCTTAAGGAAAAAGGAATTTTTAACAAAATAGATTAAAAAAATGAATTCTCAATCATATGTGTAATAGTTATTTCCACACAAACAAATTTTTTTCCATAAAAAACAGTTGAATGAAACCAAAAAATTCGAATTTTCAAATAATTAGTTGATTCCTCGAACAAAACAAACTAATTTTTAAACCAAAAAGAGGAACTTTCTACAATAGAGTTCAATTTTCAATCAAACAAGATTTTTCAGTCAATAAAAAAAGTCTCTCCAAAAAAATTGAATTTTTAATCTAAATATATGAATTTTCTCACAAAATAATTGAATTTTCAACCCAAGAAAGACCAGTTCCAACAAAATAAAAGAATTTTTAATGAAAAACCAAAATTTTTTAATCAAAAATGGAATAGTTACATTTTCAGCTAAAAAATTTAATTTATAACTAAAAAACTAATTTTCAACAATATAGTTAAATTTTTAACCAAAGAAATTAATTTTTAAATACGGTGATGAATCTTGAACCAAAAAAATTTATTTTAAAATAAATAGTGAAATTTTCAACTGAAGAAGCTAAATTTTGAGCCGAAAATAGAAAAATTCAATTTTCAGTTAGAAAATTTAATTTTCAAAAAAAAAAAAAAGCAAACGAATTCTCCACGAAACAGGTCAATTTTTAATTTAAAAATTGAATTTTTATCGTAAAAGATCATGTTCTAATTAATGAGACTTTTTTTTCTACCAAAAAAGACGAATTTTCAATAAAAGAGTTGAATTTTCAACCAAAGAAATAAATTTTCAACCAAGAAGACAATTTTTCAACCAATAAGAATAATTTTCAACAAAAAAAGATTAATTTTTTAATAAAATACAGTAATTTTACACCAAGTAGTTGAAGTTTCAACTCAAGAAGACAATTTTCCAACAAAAAATAGAATAGTTCAGTTTTCAGATAAAATAATTAATTTATAACTAATAAATCGAATTTTGCAAAAACCAGTTAAATTTTCAACCAAAGAAATTAATTTTTTAAATAATGTGATGAATCTTAAAAAAAATATTTATTATTAACTAAATAGTTAAATTTTCAACTGAAGAAAATAAATCTTCAATCAAAAATAGAATACTTCAATTTTCAGTTAGAAAAATTAATTTTTAGTAAAAAACGAATTTTCAACGAAATACGTCAGTTTTCAATAAAAAAATGAATTTTTATTCAAAGAGATAAAGTTTCAACTAATGAGACTACTTTTCTACCAAAAAATACGAATTTTCAACAAAATAGTTAAATTTTCACCTAAAAGAGATACATTTTTGACTTAAAGCAGAATAGCAATATTTTCAGTAAAAAATTCACTTCTTACCAAAGAAATACATTTTCGACCAAGAAGATGAATTTTTAACCAGCAAGAATAATTTTCTACCAAAAAGATTAATTTTTTAATAAAATACAGTAATTTTCAACCAAATAGTTGAATTTTCAACTCAAGAAGATAATTTTTCAACCAAAAATGAAATATTTCAGATTTCATTAAAAAAATTAATTTTTAACAAAAAAAAAGTAATTTTCAACAAAATAGTTAAATTTAGCACAATAAAAGAAGAACAATTAAAGAAATTACAAATTTTTTTCGGAATAATAGAAAAGCTTTCCTGTGTAGTTTCTTGTAAAAATGGTTTTAGTTTATTGTACTTTTTTAAATAAATTTTTGCCTTTTCTTTAAAATTATATTTATGATTAATAGTGGATATCAAGGTAACAATTTTACGTAAAAAATGTTGAATAAGTGAATTTCTGCTTTATCTGTAAATTATTATAATAGCAAAAGTTCTTGACGAACATGTAATTTTTTGGAATTGTTACATTTCTGCAATAAACTACAAGAATTTCTAACACCATTGTTAGTACAGTTTTCCAATATTTCAACAAATTAGTTTAGTTTTAATACGGGCGGGAATCCCATGAAGAGCTCCCCTAGCGCTCAAGCTATAAAGCCTATTGTGCCACTTTATCAAAAAATGCGAAAATTAAAAAAATGTAAAATACTGTAGTTTTTTTGTAACGGCCAGTAGTTTTTTACAATGAAGTAGAAAAAAATATTGATAAAAAGGTATACAAATTTTCAAAAAATAGAAATTTGTACTTTATTGATATATTTTTTTAAATTGTTTGCAAGACAATACAAGAAAAAGTTATCTGCTTGTGTTTAATTGTATTTTTGGTTAAATTTTGTACGTTTTTCTGCAAGTTTTAACAAAAACTTATAGTTGTAGAAATGTTCTACTTTGTTGTAAATTTATTGTAAATATTATTATTAATGAATCACATAAACAAATCGTTAAAACAAAGATATTGTAAGCTAAATTTGACGCCTCTACTTCATACCGCTCCACGTCGCGTTTAGGCGGTGTACAGCGTCACGTCGCGTTTAGGCGGTGTACAGCTCTCCTTCGCATTGGATTGCTGTATGCCTTCAGGTCAGTGGCACAATAGGCTTTATAGCTTGAGCGCCAGGGGAGTTCTCTCATGGATTTCCCGCCCGTGTTAAACCTAACCTATGTCTTCAGGTCCTATGCTTATACACAGGACTTGGAGCTGTACAGCGACCAAACGTGACGGAGAACTGTACTCCGCCCAAACGTGACGTGGCGCGGTACACCGCCTAAACACAACGTGGAGCGGTATGGAATGGAGGCGTCGAATTAAGAATATGTTAGGACTCTGATCATGGTGCTAATGCCTATTTTAATAATGCTAATTTAGTTTTATTTATTTCATTTTTTAGTATTTTTCTGTTTGAACTACAGTTTTTTTCGTGAAATGTATTATAATTTTAATTACAAGTTGAAGCTTGACAAGCCAATTTGAAGTGTCAAATTTTCCAAACATTCTGAATGCAGTGATTGCTTGGAGAGTTTGAATATGTGTCGAAAATCCGATATATGGCAACTTTTGCGTAAATATACGTTCTGTGCCGAACTTTGAGTACCGAACAACGAATGGAACCCTATCAAAACTCTCGCCCCGATCTGGGAAGTTAAATTAAACAACCGAACTCGGATAATTATGGGAAAAGCGAAATGTGAGATCGCTTGAAATTTTAGTTGCTCCAGTTGTGTACTCTCATGAACACAAACCGCGCGAGAGAGTGAGAGAGAGAGGAACCAACTTTTATACAACTTGTTTATTGCATTTTATTTTTTTATTTTATTTTATTAATTTAGAGTTTCTAGTGACCCGGAAAACCAGAACGAATCGGGAATAAACGGAAATACAGAGCCATAAAAAAATTTCCTCTGTAGCTCCGCTGGGATTCGAACCCTGGTCTACAAATTGCCGGTCGGGCGCACCGGAGCACCAGACCGGCAATCTGTAGATCTGGGTTCGAATCCCAGTGGAGCAAGAGAGAACATTTTTTCTAAAGCTAAAGACTATAGCCAATTTTTTTTTATAGTAATAAATAAATTTATCTATTTTAAAGTTTATTTTTCAAAACTAATTTTTGGGAACAGCCTTTTTAAGGCTTTCGTGCAAATTCTGTTATACAATTCGATTTTCTTTAACTTTATATTTTCGAAGATTCCTTTCTAAAAATAAATTTGAATATGTATTATTTTCCTAAAAGCCTGTACCAATAACAGCAAAATTACCGATACCGAAAATAAGTTTGCTGAAAAATTTTAAAATGATTTTGTTTTTATTTTAAAGGGTTAATTTTAAGTTTTCAAAATTTCAAAATATCTGGAAAAACAATCTAGAAGATTTTGAGGCGATTTTTTCAATTCTACAGGATTTAATTTTTTTTATGAAAGCTGAATTATTTCAGAAGATGTTTAGGAGTTTTGTAAAAAGAAAATGATTAAAATCTGGAGAAAATTTTAAAACATTTCAAACAAATTGTAGATTTTTGAAAATTTTTTAAAAGCATGTAGAAGATTTTAAAATAAAATATTTTCATTTCGCACGTTTACAAAAGCTTAGAAAAAATTCAAGTACGTTTTAGTATTCAGCAGTGTAAAATAATTTTGAAAATAATTTAAAACTTGAAAAGGGTTTAAAAAATCTGAAACAAAATATAGATTGTTGAAGATTTTGAATAAAAAGTTTAGAAGCTTCTTGAAAATTTTGAAAGGTTTCAAGAAAACAAAAACTTTTCTCAAGATGCCTGGGAAAATTATAAACTATTTTATATTTTTTTTCATTAATTTTTGAAGAAATTTTCAAAAACTTTCAAAATCTTGTTAAAAATATCGAAAAAAGTCTGGAAGATTATAAGACTTTTTTAACTGCAAAGATTTTCCAAAATTTTGGGAATAATTCGATTCGGTGTAAAAGCTATATAGAAATTCTTCTCTTCGTAGAAATTTTCACTTTTTTATGTTAAAAATGCAATTGTTTGGTTGAAAATAAATCTTTTTTAAATGAGGATTCAATTATTTTGTTGAAAATTCGTCTTTTCTAGTCGAATGCAACTATAATTTGTTAACAATTAATTTTTTCATTTGAACATTCATCTCTTTGGTTAAAAATTCAATCATTTGGTCGAAAATTCGGGGTTTTTTTGTTAAATAAATTTTTTCCATTGATATAATGCGCTTGGTTGAAAATTCATCTTTTTGGTAGGAAATGTAATTTCTTGGTTGAAATTTTTTTTTAATTTATATTTTCAAACTCTTTATGATCAGAAATAATAATATTCTTTAATTGAAATATTAGATATTACTTTTTTCGTGGAGAATTCACTTTTTTTGGTTGAAAATTCGATCAATTGATTAAAATTGAATTACGTTCTTAAATTTTTTGTTTTAGTTGAGTATTCAATTATTTTATTGAAAATTCGACTTTCTTAAAAAATAATTTAAAATATGAAAAGATTCAAAAACATAAAATTAGCAATTAATTATTTATTAATTATTGAAAATTTATTACAAAAAATCATGATAAATATTATTTATTTTAATACAAATTGTATTTTACATTAAGTATGTCATAAACACATGTAGTTACAATTAAACTGTCATAATAAAAAATTATTACTTTTTTTATTACTTTAATTGTCGATTGGATGTGTGAATTATCTTCCAGACAGAAAAATCCGTGTGACACAAATCCATTTGAAGGAAGAAGAGAGATCTGATCGAGTTTAACAGGATTTCAATAAAACCTGTTCGTTTCCTGGGTTTTTAGTGAAGAGAAATATAAAGTCTTCTTCATTTTTTGAATAATTCCCGGTATTTACACCAAGGATAAAATCTCTAGTTTTTTAAATCAAAATTTTGTTTATAATTACATACAGTTCTCCGACCTGGTGTTCGAATCCCAGCGGTGCTAGAGAGATTTTTTTTACAACTTATAAAATTAATAATAAATATTCAAAAAAATTGATTTCAGACCAAGTAGACAAAAAGCATTAACAGCATATTAATTACTATTTCGATGGTCAAGAAACTATAACATCAGTTATTAATAAAATAAATAAATGATATTTATTATTAATTTAACTTTTTCCCAGGTATATAAAAAATATTTTAACCATTTGTGTTTCTTCAAACTTTGATCTTCATTCCACTTTCTTTATCCGAAAATAGAAGCAATATGAAAATAATTTTTCTTTTTGACTACTAGATCCAAAGAAAATTTAAATTTAACTAACATTTTTCAATTTTTCTTTTTCTTTTATGGAAGTTTCTTCTTGTTCATGGCTTATTTCTGATTAACCTTCGTGACTCACGCAAATGTTGGGTGTGCCAAACCCTTAATCGATCCTGAATACATAGCAACCAAATTGATGACTTTGATTGATTGAAACAGTAGATTTTAAATAAAGAAATTACCAAATTTATTTCATATTTACCAAAATTTAAAAGGATTAATTTTGTTGAATCTTTCATTATATCCGGGATCACAGTCATTCCCTATTGCGCTTTTTTCCCTATTTTTCTCAAAATTTTTTAAACTAGTATAAAATTTGTTCACTAGCGTATTGTAATATTCTTTTGTCGATGGAATAACAATTTTTGATTTACATAGTCTAAACCAGAATAGTTTTAATTTTTATATGTGAAAAAAATTCCTCTCCAGCTCTGCTGGGATTCGAACCCAGGTTTCACAGATTGCCGGTCTGTTGCTCTTACCCACTACCCTCCGTAGCTTAGTAGGTAAGAGCACCAGACTGGCACTCTGTGAGACCTGAGTTCGAATCTCAGCGGAGCTAATGAGGAATTTTTTTCACATCTAAAAATTAAAACCATTCTAGTTTAAACTATATAGATCAAAAACTGTCATCCAATTGAAAAAAAAACTATAACTATCATTAAAGTTCGAACAAGATTTGAAATTTTTTCAACAGTTTCTAGTTATTTAAACAAAAAATATTATATTCGTAAAAGATAATGTGTTTCGCCAGGAATTGGTATTGGAAAAAATCATTCGATTTCAATCCAATTTGTTTAAAATAATAAAATTTACAAATTTGAACAATTTTGGATTAGTCATTTCTGTCGAAAGTTGAAATTTTTATTTAAAAATCATTAGATAAATTTTGAAACAATTTTTTGGTTGCCTTGTTATTTTAGATCAGAATTTGGTATTTTCAAACAAAAATCATTATTTGAACAAAATTTAGAATCTCTCAACAACTTTGGATTATGTGTGTTTTACCGGAAATCTGTATTTTTAGTGAAAAATAATAATATTTCAAAGAAGATTTACAATTTGGAACAATTTTTTGTTAAATTACGAGAGTATTTTTCGTCTAAAATTTGTATTTTTAATTTAAAAAATCATTGGATTTTAAATAAGCTAATATTTTTTAAAACAATTTTAGGTTATGCTCGGGTTTTTTCACAGGAAATGGGTATAGATTTCTAATATTTTAAATAAGGTACACAATTTTTTAACCTTTTTTGGTAATGTTAACATTTTTATCGGAAATCGGTTATTTTGGACAAAAAACCTTAGGTTTAAAAAACAATCTTAAATAATTTTGTGTTATGTTATGTTTATATTTTTCGTCTAAAAATTGTTATTGTTAATAAAAAATCATTAGGCTTCAAAGAATTTACCGGAAATCGGTTATTTTAGACAAAAATAATTTAACTTCAAAAATTAAACTTACAATTTTAAGCAACTTTAGGTTCTGAATTTAAGATATCAATTTTCATCAATTATCCAAAATATTATGCTTGATTTTCTCTTCTATTATTTTGGATAATATAGACTATGAAATAGAAAATTTTTGCTTTAATATAATTTTATGTTTCTATGGTGTTTTCTTATAAAAGTGCGGTATTTGTTAACTTTTGTTCATTATTCTGGTATTTTTAGAAGAAAAAAATGTCCTTATTTTCCCTACAACTGAACTACTTCTATAGTGAACTATAAAATAATAATAAAATATAATATTCAGAATAAATAATAAATAAATTAAATGATCCTCGGTGGCTCAGGCGGTTAGGCGCGCGGACTTCACATTAGAGGTCCGGGGTTCGATCCCTGAGCCGGTTCTCTGGGAATTTTTCTATTTATTTTTACCGAAGTCCTGGTGGTTCGGATCCCACCTTAAGCTGTAGGTCCCCCCTGTCGTGAACTCGGCTCCACAAGGCTTTATCCAACATAATAAAAATAAAAATATAATATAATGTTAATATAAATAAATAAAAAAAAGAGTTATACTTTCGATATTGCGAAATAGTTGCCAGGAAAATGTTATCAAGGATATTTTTTTATTCCTTCGATCCTTCATTCTATATTTCCTGTATTTCGCTTTTATTTGCGGTCTCGCAATAAAATCGAGACGATCTTGTGTTATAGAAGGAATGAAACAAAACAAAAAGATATAAACGAAGGTCTTTTTCTTTCTTTAATAATAATGCTGTATCTTCTCACGGGCTAGAATGACTGCTTGTCAAAAGCTATTCTTCTTCATTGGCTTTCTTTGTGCTTTCATCTGGCACAATATCGTAATTCGAATCACGAATTTGTTTCATACCAAGAATCTTCAATCAAATTTTCTTTTGTGATACACTTATTTAATCAGCTTTATTAAATCGGTATTCAGTACCGCCAAACGATGTAATTTCGGACATGTGGGGTAAAAGCGAACATTCCTAAATTGATAGTTTAAATTATTTGAGGTGTTTTTAATCAGAATCTGGAATCAGTTTAAGTTTTAAGTGTTGCTAGATCCTGGTTAAACCCACCTTAAGTAATTTAAACTAGCTATTAGGAATGTCCGAGTTTACCTCGGAATTTACCCCACTTATCCGAAATTACCCCCTTTGGCGGGGTAATTTCGGACATAATGATAATAACGGGACATAATGATAATAACGTGACATAATGATGAGAGGAACTATACAAAACCGTGAAAATAATAAATTTATCTTGAAAGTTTTAAGAAATTCGAAGTATGGTCTTTTATTTTGAATTTGAAAATTTGAATTTTGAAAATAAAGAAAAAATCCATATTGCTCCGAGGACGTCAAAAAAATGTGTTCAAGGAACTATCTGTAAGCCAAAGAAAAAATTATTCTGAATGAAAAAAAAAACAGAAAAGCTATAGCCATTTATGAACACCATAGGAAAATTCGAATTTTCACATGACCACGAACTTTGAAATTTTCTAAAAAAATTCCCTGTTGTGCCTACGTGGGAAATATTGTTTTCTGCATATGAAACAAAGTATCTAAAATCGACAAAAACTATTTTCGAACTGAAAACAAATCGGAAAATTTGGGGTTTCACTTAAGGTTGAGCTTTAAATATTATTGGTCAGGGAAAATGAAAAACTGGTCAGGGAAAAATCAGGGAAAAGTTAAGAAATTTTGAGAATTAAGCTTTGCGGTCATCTTTAAAAAAAAATTAGATTGCAAATATTAATCGAGGAAAATTTGAAATGAAATAAAAAAAATTTATTAGTCAGGGAAAATCTGGTAATGAGGGAAGAGTCGACATTTTAACAGGAATCTTGCAAGAGTCAGGGAATTTCTATAAGAGGCCCTTAAAAGAACTGCCAAGAATAATAAATTTTTGTTTTGCAATTGTTCTATGTTGTTTATAAAAGATTCTTTGTTAACAAATTTTCCAATATTAAGATTCTGATTTTTGTACATTAATGGTCAGGGAAAATGAAAATATTGATCAGAGCAAAATCAGGGAATTTTGAAAATTTTTTATGACCACCCACATATAACATTCTTGTTTATAATTTATTTGCCTTTTATTTTACTTATATTTCTTTTTTTTTTTTGCAAATGCCTCCTCCAAGCGATTATATTTTTAGTTAAAAATGTTATTATTTAGTTCAAAATTCAACTATTTTGTTGAAATTTCATCTTTTTGGGTTGAATATTCAACTATTTTGGTAAAAAATTAACTTTTTGTTGAAAATTCATATTTTGGTATTGAAAATTCAACTGAAATATTTTAAGATTGAAAATTAAACTATTTTTTCTAAAACTCGTCTTTTTGGGTTAAAAATCATCTATTTTAGTAGAAATTTTATCTTTCTTTGGAAAAACATTCAACTGCTTGGTTGAAAATTAATATTCTTTGGTTGAGGACTCTACTATTTTAGTTGAAAATCCGTCTTTTTTAGTTGAATTCAACTGTCTATGATTAAAAAATTTTTTTTTTTGTTAAACAATTTTTTTCTTGTTGAGAATTCATAATTTTAGATCTAAATTCTTCTCTTTAGTTGATAATTCATGTTTTTTTGTCTTAAATTAATTTTCTTTGAATTGAAGATTAAACTATTCTAGTTGAAGATTCAAAATTTGAGTTGAAAATTCATCTCCTTGGTTAAAGGTTCATCTCTTTGGTTTAAAATTAAACTGTTTTGTTGAAAATTCGTTTTTTTTGTATAAAATTATTTTTTACCTGAAATAGTCACTTATTATTTTTTTAAGTAATATTTTCGGGTTGAAAATTTAAAAATTTTGCAGAAAATTCGTCTTTGGGCTTGAAAGTTCAACAATGTAAGAATTTCTATGAATTTTTTTTTCTTTCTGATTGAAAAATCTTTATTTTGTTAAAAATTCGTCCTTTTGGTTTGAAAAATGTATAATTTTAATTGAAAATTCATTTATTCGGTTGAAAATTTGACGGCTTTGTTGAGAATTCGTTTTTTTTTGTTTGAAAATAAATTTATGGTGGACATTTTTTTTAGTTGAGCATTCGACTATTTGTTTGAAAATTCATGTATTTTGTTGAAGAATCATATTCTTTGTAGAAAATTAAACTCCTTGGTTAAAAAATCAAATATTTTGTTATTAATTTATTGATTTTGTTGAGACTTCAATTCTTTGGTGAAATTTTAACTATTTTGTTGATAATTCATTCTGCTTTTGTTGATATATCAACCATTACATTTTTCGCTGAAAATTCATTTTTTTTTTTAAATTTAACTGTCTGGTTGAAAGTTAAATTAGTTTTTTTTAATTAAAGTATTTTGTTAAAAACCATCTTTCTTGGTCGAAATTTAACTATTTTGTTGAAGATTCATCTCTTTGGTTGAAAATTAAGTTATTTTGTTAAAAATTCGTTGTTCTTTTTTGGTAGAAAATTATTTTTATACCTGAAAATATCACTTATCAATTTTTTCTGTTAAAAAATCATATTTTCGGGTTGAAAATTTAAAAATTTTGCAAAAAATTCGTCTTTTAGCTTCAAAGTTCAACAATTTGGATTTTAGAATAATTTTCATTCTTTCTGATTGAAAAATCTTTATTTTGTTGAAAATTCGTCTTTTTGGTTTGAAAAATTTATCATTTTAGTTGAAAATTCATTTCTTTGGTTGAAAATTTGACGGCTTTGTTGAATTATTTTTTTTAGTTGAAGTATTTTGTTAAAAATCATATTTTTTGGTCGAAATTTAACTATTTTGTTGAAGATTCCATTATTTTGTTGACTGTTCACGTATTTTGTTGCAGAGTTATCTTTTTTGTTCGAAAATTTAACTGTTTTGTTGAGCTTTCTTCTATTCGAGTAGAAAATTCGTCCTTTTGGATTCAAAATTAATTTTGTTGTTGTTGGAAATTCAATTGTCTTCTCAAAAATTCAAATATTTCGTTAAAATGCAATTATCTGTCGTTATAGTTTAGTTTTCTTGTTTAAAAATTCGACCATTTGATTAAAAAATCAACTGTTTTGTTGCAAATTAAATTGTTTTGTAGAAAATTCAACATTTTGTTAAAAACTCATGTTTCTTGGTCGAAAATTCAACTGTTTTGTTCAGAATGCTTCCTTTGGTATTGGAAAATAATTTTTCATTGTAGAAACTTCATCTTTTTTGGTTGAAATAAACAAATTTGAAATTTTTCAAGTTTAATCTGAAATTGTTTTATTCCCTCTGTAAAAGATTCTGTGATTAAAAAGTTACGAAATTAAATTTTAATGTTTAAAAAAAAAAAAAATGAAAAATTGTTCAGGATTGCGCTTGGGCTTATTTGAAATAAAAAATGGTTTTTACATAAAAAAATACACTAAACACTGTTGAAATAAATTTTAATTATAAAATTCATTGCCTTTTCTATAATTTAAAAAAGCTAAGTTAGCGATACTAACTTTCGAAATTAAATTTCGCAAATGAATCAATAATGAAAACAGTTTTTTTTCTTCCATAAAATATTATCTTCATCTCCTCTAGAATCTTGTTCTCCTTTCGCGATGTTCATTAAATCTTCGTTCGAGCGGAAAGTACACTTGAGAAAAATCGCAGCAAATATCGATTCGCGAAGGAACTTTTGAGTAATTTATCTTTCATATCGAGACGGCTTGTAGCAGTTAAAGTTTCGTTTACAATTTATTCATCGAACACGATATCAGCCAGAAATTCCAGAAGTACTAGAAACGTGGACAATGTCAAACATTCTATAGATTTTTAGAGACCACTTCAACTCTTGGGTTTGCGATATTGCACACAATATGACTTCTCTCCTATATTACTGTCTGAAGTGCCTCAAAACTTTTCAGATTTCATCAAAAATTCAACCACATGCGTTTTTATATTTCCAATACAAAAGAATACTTTTTAAAAATAAAATTTCAATTTACTTGCTGCATTATTGCAGATTTTACACTCTTTCCCCTATTTCCCTCTTTTTCCCTTTTTAGAAAAAATGGTCAGCATCTTTGAATCTGAAACTAATCCGAAGATACATAAGAAGCCATAGAAACACGAGAGTTTGCATCAAAAAATGCATGGACGTGAAGGAAGCTACAGTAGTATGCCAGGACAGAAAAGTGTGGCGAAAAATAGTTTGTAAACAGAGTGACAATAGAATGAATGACGCCTGAAACAAAGACCTTGGATACTAATGGGCCCAAGTGGGGAAGCACACATAACAATTTTGTGAAGCTCTTCACTTGGGGTGATTGCTAGAGAGATTGATCAGCAACCTGGATGGGAGCATTGTTGCGGAACGAACGTGGCATTTAAATAAATAACACGAGAATTCTAGATCAATCTAGAATATCTATACCTTACACCTATATACCCATCTACCTTATACCTATATACCCACCTACACACTGCTATTTTCCAATCGAGTTAGTCACGCCTACCCCGAAAGGGAAATGGATTAATGGTATAATAATCATAATAGTAGCCCCGGGCAGAAGCTCTTATACTAGACTACTAAAGATACATTTTCCCTTCTGCCTCTCCTTCGTTTTCCTTACCTTCCGCATTTTCTTCCTTCCTGTTTCCTTTTTCACATACAGAACTATGCCAATTTTTATGGGGAAGATTCCTTGTATAATCAATCCATTTCTATTCCTTCACTACCTTTCTTTTTTCCATTCCTACCCTTCTTTTTTCCATTCCTACCCTTCTTTTTCCATTCCTATCCTTCTTTTTCCATTCCAACCCTTTTTTCCTATTCCTTTCTTCCTATTCCTTTCTTCCTTTCCAGATCAATAATTAGGGCACTTTTAAACTATCTTATCCTCATTCCATCCTTTCCTTTCTTTTTTTACCTAAAAAAAATGTGCAACTTTTCTTTAAGATCTTTCCTTTAACTCCGTCAATCTCCTTTCCTTTCCTAACCTTCCCTTTCACCTTCTTGTTCCTTCCTCCCTTATTTATCAACTTGAGAAGAATTTTAATTTACCCTCTAGGGTCTAGAGATCCATCTTCTTCATTCCATCTTCTTTATTTTGCTAACCTCACCTTCTGCATTTTTTTCTTTCCGTCGTACTATCTTCACAGAAGGGGAAGTGCGGGAAAATTAGGGGACGGCAAGTAGGTGACGTGAAGGGAGTGAAAGTAAGGGAAGTGAGAGAAAATGAGTGGTCGGAAAGAATTTGAAGTGAGGGTAAGGAATGTAGAGGAACCAAGAGAGGTTAAGTGGGGGGAAGTGAGAGATACTTAGGGGTCGGAAAGTAGGAAAAATGAGGAGAGGGAAAGTAGTGAAAGTGCGGGTTTCGGGAAGTAAGGAAATGAGTTTGGACGCATGGAAATTGAGGGAAAATGATAGGGAATGAGGGTGGGAAAGTAGGAGAAGCGAGTTGAAGTAAGGGAAAGTAGAGGAAATGATTAGAAGTGAGCGTGGGTAGTGAGGTTACAAGAGAGGGGTGGGCTATTAGGATGGTTCGATTGAGAAGGGGAGGGGAGTAAGGGCTGGGGAAGCGAAGTAGGGGAAGAGGAGTGTTAGCTGGGAAAGTGAGAGAGGGGAAATTAGTGGATGTAGAAGTTTAGGAAGAGAGGAGAAGCGAAGTAGGGGAACGTAGGAAGGGTAGGGGGTGGGAAAGTATGGTAAGTGGAGGTTTGAACTAATAGGCTATTTGGATTAACATTGAATTTTTTTATTACAAATTTACCTATTTTGGTAGAGAATTAGCTTTTTTGTTCGCAATTCATATTTTGTTGTTAAAATGCAACTCAAACCTTTCTTGGTTGAAAATTCAACTGTTTTGTTAAAAATTAGTCTTTTTAGTAAGATTCAACTGTTTTTGATTCAAACATAAATTTTTTTTTTTGAAATATTAAAAAAACAAGTAGTTAAATTTTTAAACCAAAAAGACGAATTTTCAATAAAAAAGATTTTTCAGATAAGAAAGAAAATAAATGTAGGCAAATTATAATTTGAAGGGAAAAGTAATTTTTAATACAAAAAGAATTCGAATAACTTTTCATTTGTTACGGTTATTTGCTTTAACGTTACATAAATATAATTCTCTTAAGTTTCTCGAGAAAATTCAAAAAGATTGTGGAAGTTTTCAGAAATGTCGTAAAACATCTAAAAAATTTAAGATTTTTTTCTTTATTTTGCAGGAAAACTTCTGAAATTCCTTGATATCTTTTGAACTAACTGGAATTATTCCTAAAATTGTATTAACATCTTCCGGATTCGTTTTTGACAAAATTCTTTTATTATTTTCTAATGTTTAAATTAAAAAAAAATATATTTTCTGAACATTAATTTTAAAAAATTTGGTATTAATTTAAATATTTCCAGGAATCTGAAGAAAATTTCCCAAAAGCTTAAGAAACATGAAAATGAAAAAATTTCGAAAAAATGAATCTGAAGAAATTTTTCTAAAAGCTTAAGAAAAATGTGCAAAATTGAAAAAAAATTACCTTAAAATCTTCCAGATTCTTTATTTACAATTTTAAAAATCTTTTTTTATCTTTTTGAAAACCTTTTTTCAATTTGTTGTACTTTCTTAAAACCTTTCAGAATTTTTAAAAAGCTTTTAGATTTTTTGTTCAAAATCTTCAAAATTGTACTTTTTATTTTAAATTGCTTGAAATCTTTTTAAGTTTAAAATTATTCTAGTATCTTTTCAAACCTTCTAAATATCTCTTAAACTTATTCGAATTTTGTATAAAATTTTGTAATTTTGAAAATTGAAACAATTTCGCTTTAAAATCTTCTATATTATTTTTCAAAATTTTAGAAAATCAGTAGAAATGTTTTCAAATCTTTTTAAACATTTTTATAAATTAATTTTTCAAAATAAAAAATTAATTTTAATTTTCCCTGGAATATCAAGAAAGAATTGTGTTATCTCAAAAACTTTGAAAATCCAGAAAAAGCTTCGAAATTTTCAAAAATCTACATTTTTTTTTAGTTTGAAATAATCTAATGATTCTTTTTCGACATATTTTAAAATCTTCAAAGGTAAAAATTATTCATTTAATTTAAAACATAAATTATTTTAGATTTCCCCAGGAATATTATTGTTGTATATTTGTTTTTTTTTGTTGAGAATTAATTTTTATAACTTTTTGTTAAAAATTCATATTTTTGTTTCAAATTGAACTATTTGGTTAAAAATTAAACTATTTTTATGAAAATGTAACTTTTGTAGAAAATTAATTTTTTGGTTAAGGATCATATTTTCGGGTTGAAAATTCACCTCTTTTATGGATAATTCGTCCTGTTGGTTTGAAAATTCAATAATTTTGTTGAAAATTAATGTATTTTATTGAAAATTCGTTTCTTTGTTGAAAATTAATTTTTTAAACTAAAAATATAACAATTTTAATTTTTAGTCGAAAATTCATCCTTTTCAGTTAAAAATAAAACTGTACGGTTCTAAATTAATATGGTTTGGTTGAGAATTCAACAATTTGGTAGAAAGTAAAACTATTCGGTTGAAAATCAATCATTTGTTAAAAAATCAATTTTTTTTTTAAATTTAAATATTGGGTTAAAAATTATACAATTTTTATGAAAATTCAACATTTTTGTAGAAAATGGATTTTTTTGTAAAAAATTATATTTTTGGGCTGAAAATTGTTTGGATTTTCAAACAGTATTTTTTGCAGATAATTCATTCTTTTGACTTAAAAATTCAACAATTTTGTTGAGAATTATAGTATTTTATTGAAAATTCGTATTTTTTGATAGAATATTAATCTTCTTCCTGGAAAATTAATCTTTTTGGGTGAAAATTGAACTATTTGGTTAAAAATTCATATTTTTAGTTAAAAATTCAACTTCTTAGTTGAAAATTGAACTACTTGGTTGAAACTTGATTTATTTTGCTAAAAATTCGTATTTTTCAAAATAGGAATTTTGAGAATTTTTTTATTGATTTAAATTTTTCTAAATGAACTCAGTTTTACTCAATTCAATGGATTTTTTGGAATTTTTAAAAGTTTTTATTTAATTGGTCCTGAGGTTCAATTGATAAAATGATCAAAGGATTTGAAATATTTGAAGGTATCTATTTTAATTCTTTGGCATTTTCAAGATATTAAAACAATTTCAAGGGATTCCAAAAGATTTTAAGGAATTTGAAATATTTTAGGTTATTTAAAAAAATTACAAAGAAATTCTTAATTGATTTCAGTAATTTAACAGGATTTCAAAGGATTTGAAATATTTTAGGGTATTTCAAAAGATTCCAAGGCATTTTTAATAGATTAAAATAATTTCAAGGAATTTCCAAGGGTTTTAATAATTTTAAAGGATTTTAATATATTTTAATGGATTTCATCAAAGAATTTATTCACAAAAAGTGAGGGATTTCGTCGGGTTTCAAAAATTTGAAGACATTTTCAAATATTTTTTGCAATTTATTAGGAAGTGTCCCTAAATTCTTATAAATTTATCCTGAATTCTTTTGAATTCTTCTAAATTCACTCAAATGGATTTTTAAAAAGTTTATGTTTAATTCATCTTGAAGTCTAAAACTCACCTTAAATTCTTAGGCATTTCATCAAATTTTTTGAAAATCTCTTTAATTTTTCGAAACTCATTTCAAGCTTCAAATTTACTCAATTCAATGAATTTTTCATATATTTGAATTGTTTTAAATTCGCCCTTTTTTTTAAATTCAGTTGGATTTTTTATGACTTTCTTTGAATTCTTCTCATTTTCCTTAAATTTCTTTATATTCACTCAAATTTTATTGTAATCAATGGAATTTTTTCGATTTGTGGAATTTTTTCCAATTCATTTGAATTCTTTTAAATTTAACTTGAATTGTTTTGTGGTAATTAGTTACTCCTTTGGTTATCAATTAGTATAATTTCAAAGATATGAAGAGATTTGAAATTTTTTTTTAATTCACCATGAATTCTTTTACATTATTTGGAATTCTCTTTATTTATTTTTTTAAATTTACTTGCATTCTTCTAAATTCTCTCAATTCTATTTAATTCAATAAATTTTTTGAATTTTTAAAAGTTTTTATTTGATTGATTTTTCGAATCAATCAATTTCGAATTCATCAATCATTTCGAATTCTTATGCATATCATCAAATTCTTTTGAGTTCCCTTAAATTTTTCTAAGCTTATTTCAAATTGACTGAATTCAATAAGGGTTTTTCATATTTTTAAATTATTTCCAATTCATTTAATTTCTTTAGAATTTAACTTGAATTGTTTTGAAGTTTTATGAATTTATCTTGAATTTTTTACCCCTTGAGCGCGAAAAAAATACCCTATTAGATAATTCATGTATTTTCTTAAAAATTCATCTTTTTGAAAGAAAATTAATCTTGTAGGTATTCAATATGTTATTCACATGAAATAATTCAAAATATTAAAAACACTTTATTAAATATTTGAAACAATTTATTATTTCATTATTACCCTATTTTTGTGAAAAATCACCCTTTTTCCTATGTTTTGATAGAATTTAGGGCTACGTATCTTTGGGGGGGGGCAAACTGCGTTTGTCAACGGGGTGGGGGGTAGCCTAAGATTGGTGAAGTATTTCATGGACGACCCCCTAAGCAAAGCTCTCCACGAGGGCCGATTATTAATCTGGCTTTTTTATCAAATTAGTGGAGATTACTCGTACTAGGAATGGTTTTTTTTTCTTGGTGGCGCTAAGGTTTCTTTGTAGATTGTAGAATGTAGGGTCGAGGAACGCTGGACTGAAAGAGGCATTTCAAAAGCAGTTGTACAACTTCACAGGGGAACCTTCGGATTACAATGTCTGGCATTCGTTGCGTACTCGACCAGCCGGCCGCCAAGGCAACTTGAGAATGACCGTGGCCTCGTGCGTCTGCAATTGTGCACTTTTCCTTGTGTAAAAAACCGCTACCGGTTCGGTGGGAGAGGGAATTCTACGATTTTTATCTCACAATACACCATTTACCATTTTCAATTTGTTTATTTTCAGATATGCAGTTTATCCCCCCCCCCCCCCTTTAATCCAAAAATGAGGTCAGTGATAAAAGGGGCCATGAAAGATAATTAATGGTTTTTTAAATTCAGGCTGTCGATCTGACTGATATGGATAAATCTTTCATATTGTAAATAAGTGACAATTATAATTTTAACGTCTTTTCAGACTGGATGGAGAAATTAATTTAAAATTATTTTAATTAATTTATCTGAAAAAAGATGTTCTCCTTTCGCTCTGCTGGGGATCGAACCTCAGAACTTCTGATTGCCGGTCGGGTGCTTTCTCATTAAGCTACTAGAGAGATGGAGAGAAAGAAATTTTTTTTCAGAAGTTACGCGCTTTATTTCCCCAGATGGTACAAGTTACATTTTTCAAGGAATCTTTATTGGAAAGCATGGGAAAGCACCCGACCGGTAATCGGAAGTTCTGAGGTTCGATTCCCAACGGAGCGAAAGGAGATCTTTTTCTAGAAAAAATTAATTAAAATTCTTTTTAATTCATACCTTCAACTAGTCTGAAACGACGTCAACATTTTTTTTCTGATGATAATACAGATTCCTTGAAAAATTTAACTTGTACCATTTAGCAAAATAATGCATGTATTTTCTGAAAAAAGTTTCATCTCTTCATCTCTCTTGTAGCTTAATGGGAAAGCACCCGACCAGCAATCGGAAGTTCTGAGGTTCGATTCCCAGCGGAGCGAAAAGAGAAGATCTTTTTTCAGAAAAAATTGATTAAAACACTTTTTAATTCATGTCTCCAACTAGTCTGAAAAGACGTTAAAAATTCCTGTTATTGTTTGATGATAATACAGATTCCTTGAAAAATTTAACTTGTGCTATCTAGCAAAATAATGCGTGTATTTTCTGAAAAAAGTTTAATCTCTTCATCTCTCTAGTAGCTTAATGGGAAAGCACGCGACCGGCAATCGGAAGCTCTGAGGTTCGATTCCCAGCGGAGCGAAAGAAGATTTTTTTTCAGAAAAATTTAATTGAAATAATTTATAGTTACTATTAAATTTTTGTTAAAAATTGATATTTTTATTGAAAATTGATCTTTTCTAGCTGAATATTCATGTATTTTGTTAAAAATTCGTCGTTTTTTTTCGTCGAAAATTTAACTTTTCAGTTGAAAATTCATCGTTTTTGGTTAAAAATGCAAAGTTTTGGGTATAAATTAATCTGGCATGGTTGAGGATTTAACAATTCGGTAGAAAATTGAACTGTTTTAAAAATGTACTTTTTGTTAAAAATTCATATTTTTGTTTTAAACATAACTATTTGGGTAAAAATTAAACTATTTTTATGAAAACTTAACTTCTGTAGAAAATTAACTTTTCTGTTAAGAAATTATATTTTTGGATTGATAATTTAACTGTCTTGTGAATAATTCGTTCTTTTGGCTCTAAAATTCAATAATTTTTTTGAAAAATAATTCTTTTCTTGAAAATTCGTGTTTTTTGGTAGAAAATTAATCTTCTTGCTGGAAAATTCATCTTTTTGGATGAAACTTTGAGTATTTTGTTAAAAAATCATCTTTTTTAGTTGAACTCTTTTGTTAAAAAATATTTTGTTTTTAAAAATGCAACTGTATGGTTCTAATTGAATATGGTTCGGCTTAGTATTCAACAATTTGGTAGAAAATTAAACTATTTGGTTGAAGATAAATTTTTTTTGTTAAAAATTTATGTTTTTGGTTCAAATGTAAATATTGGCTTGAAAATTAAACTATTTTTAGACAAATATAACTTTTTGGTAAAAAATTAACTTTTTTGTAAAAAAATGACTGACATGGATAAATCTTTCATATTGTAAATAAGTGACTCTTATAATTGATACAACAAATTGAAAATGTTAACCTGGACGTACAAATTCTGGTATTTAAAAAATCGTTTTTAATGTTTCATCTTTTTGTTTGTTTCAGGTAAGTTTCGGTTGTGATTCACATTTAAGCAGATTTGGTAAGATTAAAAAATATCTATATAAAAATATAATAATAAATAAATAATATAAATAAATAATATTCCCTGGAAATCAGGGAAAAGTTAGGGTATCTTATTTGTCAGAGAAAAGTCAGTGATTTTGAAAAACAAATGGCAAAAGTGAAGGAGTTTCTATTAGAGGAACTTTCAGTAACTTCCAATGATAATAAATTTGAAATTTTAAGTCGAACCACTTTCTTAAAAAATTATTTTTTTAAAGATTCATTTCTTTGGTTTAAAGTTGCATCATTTTATTGTAGATTTTTTTTTTTGGTTGAGAATTAATTTTTTAAACTGAAAATTCTATTTTTGGTTGAAAATTGATCTTTTTTCATTGAAAATACTTTCTTCTTTCGGTTAAAAATTAATATTTTTGCTTGAAAAAGTAACTGTTTCATTTTTGATAGAAAAATGATCTTTTTTAGTTGAAAATTCAACTATTTGTTTAAAAATTCATGCATTTCGTTGAAATTCGTATTTTTCGGTAGAAAATACATCTTCTTGGTTAAAAATTAAAGTGTTTCGTTGAAAATTCAACTATTTGTTTGAAAATCATCTACTTTATTGAAACTTAAACTATTTTTTTAAAATGTATACTTTTTGGTTTAAAATTTTTGTGGAAAATTTTTGTGTTTTGTGGAAATTTCCTTCTTCTTTTGATTGAAAATTTAACTATTCCATTTTTGGTACAAAGTTTATCTTTTTTAGTTGGAAATTGAACTGTTTGTTCAAAAAGTCATGCATTTTGTTGAAAATTCGTATTTTTCGGTAGAAAGTAAATTTTCTGGTTTAAAAATCACTGTTTTTGGTTGAAAATTCAAACATTTATTTGAAAATTAATCTGCTTTTTTGAAAATTCCATAATTTTGTTAAAAAGTCATTTTTTTGTTGAAGATTCTTGATTCTAGCTGAAAATTTATCTCATTGGTTAGAAATTTAACTGTTTAATTGAAAATTGCTTCTTCTTTTGGTTGAAAATTAATCTTTTTGCTTGATCTCCTTGATAAAAGATTAATGTTTTTCATTGAAAATTCCACTATTTGTTCAAACATGAATCTTCTTTGTTGAAAATTAGACCATTTTTTTAAAAATTATCCTTTTTTTTGAAATGTCAACCGTTTTGTTAAAAATTCGTCTCTTTGATTGAGGATTCAACTATTTTGTTGAAAATTCTTCTTTGTTTGTTAAATTTAGCTGTTTTTGATTTAAATTTTTAATCTATTCACTGAAATATCAACTATTACATTTTTCGTTGAAAATCAATCTCTTTTGGTGAAAAGTTAATCTATTTTGTCGAAAATCCCACAATTTGTTTAGAAAGTTTTTTAAAATTGTTGAAAATTCCACTATTTGGTTGAAAAATCGTGCATTTTGTTGAAAATTCGTATTTTTCTTTAGAAAATTAATCTTCCTGGTGAAAATTCAATTATTTGGTCAAAAGTTGATCTATTTTGTTGAAAATTCAATAATTTTTTGAATAATTCAAATTGTTCAATAATTTTTTGGTTGAAAATTCAACTATTTGTTTAAAAATTCATGCATTTTGTTGAAATTCGTATTTTTCGGTAGAAAACACATCTTCTTGGTTAAAAATGAATATGTTTGGTTGAAAATTCAACCATTTGTTTAAAAATCATCTATTTTATTGAAAATTGGGCTTTTTTTTAATGTATACTTTTTGTTTGAAAATGTAACTGTTTTGTGAAAAATGCGTCTCTTCGTTTAAGGATTCAACTATTTTTTTGAAATCCCGCAAAAATCACACAATTTTGTTAAAAAGTCATTTTTAGTTGAAAGATCATCTCTTCGGTTGAAAATTTAACTATTTTTTTGAAAAATCGTCGTTCCTTGGTTAAGAATTGATATTTTATGTAAAAACATAACTATTTCAGCCGAAGATTGATTATTTCAGTTAAAAATTCCTTCTCTTGGTTGAAAATTTAACTATTCAATTTTTGGTAGAAAATTTATCTTTACTTGGAAATTGAACTGTTTATTTGAAAATTCATGAATTTTGTTGAAAATTCCTATTTTTTCGGCAGAAAATAAATGTACTGGGTTAAAAATCAATGTTTTAGGTTGAAAATTCAAGCATTTATTTGAAAATTAATCTTCTTTGTTGAAAATTCCACAGTTTTGTCAAAAAGTCATTCTTTGGTTGAAGATTCTTTATCTTAGTTGAAAATTTATCTCTTTGGTTAGAAATTTAACTGTGTAATTAAAAAGTGCTTCTTCTTTTGATTAAAAATTAATCTTTTCGGTTGAAAATTCATGAATTTTGTTGAAAATTCGTATTTTCCTTTAGAAAATTAATCTTCTTGGTGAAAATTCAACTATTTGGTCAAAAGTTCATCTATTTTGTTGAAAATTCAATAATTTGTTGAAAAAGTAATCCTTTTTGGTTGGAAAGTCGCTTTTAACTTGGGATAAAATGACCTTTAGAATGTGATATTACTTATCGATACGAGATTGGAATGAGGCAACTTTTTCTTCAAAGCTCGCCGTCGACGAAGAATGAAATGCATTGATATGCAAAACACCCCGTTAACGTATCGTCTGTCGTATGGTGCCTTTAAGCCATAACGGTTTGTTTGCGGCCCCCTTTGACCCCAAGAAGAGGTGAAATAGATTTCGCTTCTGCCAACCGTCTTTGAAAAAAATCGTTCATCCCAGAGCGATTTTTTCCTACAAAAAAAATGGTCTTTATCAGGGTCTCTTTACTGGAAACCCCGAAAGGAAACCAGAAAATGACCGGTAATTGGATCCAGTGACCGGAAATTTGATTCTGTGATCGAGACTTTTTTATCGATTGTATTAAAATGGAATTTTTTTTTCGATAGTATGTTATTAATCTCCTTAGTGTTTTTTTATTACGAAAGATCAAGGAGCAGTAAAGCGCTTCAAATATTAAAAAAAAATCTTTTAAAAGATTTTAATATTCTTTAAACCTTTGATCGTGAATTAAATAAAAGGTTTAAAAAAATAATACATTACCACCACTTATGTGGGCTAGGATGGTCCAAAAATTCGACTTTTGATTTTTGGTGATCGATCCCCCTATTTGTTCGTTTTTCGGAAAAAAAATTCTTTTTTTCAAACCTTTCAACATTAACCCGTTTTTGAAAAATTTAAAGAGAAGTAATTTCTAATAACTTTTTGTAAATTAAATTTTATTTACCTCTTAAGGAACGTTTAAGGTATAATTTCCACACAATAAATTTTAATTTCGACCCCCACGACCTCTTTGTATTGTGCCCGGAAAATACCCCAAAAAATGCAAAATATCAATTTAATTTAAAATTATGCTAAAGGATTTTTTTTCAACATTAATTATTTTTATTGGATAAGTGACAAGACACTTTTAAACTAATTTTCAATTATTTAAACCATGTTGGTTTTAAAATTTTTTTCGCCTCTTAATCCTGAAAAGTTATTTATTTTTTGGGATAAATAATACAGTTGATGAATATTAAGAATACTATTTCTTTTTTAACATATTTGGTAATCATTTGAACAACTTACATGTGCTTAAATAATTTTCCCTGTGCAAATCGTATTAAATTATTAATTATAATTAATAAAAATTAATATTTAGTATATTATATAATTATTATGTTATTATTTAATTGGTGTTTTCAGAGAAATTTAATTCAATTTATATTCAAAGAATTTCACATGATCTCTACATATTTTAATGAATTTATACGATTTTCACAATTTAAAAATTGTAAAGGGATATGAAGGACAAGAAAATTCAAAGGATTTTCAAGATTTTAGATTATTTAAAAATATTTCAACAGGATTTTAAGAAATTTTGTTTCAACAAATTTTAGAACTCTTTATAGCTGGCAGGGATTTGTCAGAGAATTTTGATATACCCGGAAAAACCTGGAAATGTCAGGTTTTTTTGGTAAAGTGAGGAAATTTTTTCTATGGCGTGTTTTAATTTGTTTCAATTTGTAATATAAAATTGAATATTAATAATTTTTACTTGCAAAAGTATCTTTATATTACTGGATTTAATTATTTTATTAAAAATTCATTTTTTGTCGTTTGAAATTAATTTTTTTTAACTGAAAATTTAACTGTTGTATTTTTGCTCAAAAATTTATATTTTTTAGTTGAAAATTCAGCTACATATCTGGTTGAAACTTTATGTATTTTATTGAAAGCTTGTCCTCTTTTGTAGAAAATTAGAATTTTTGGTTGAATATTCGCTTTTTGCGTTGAAAATTAAAATTTTTCAACTGAAAATTTAACTGCTCTTGTTGAAAATTTAAAAAGGTTGCTGAAAATTCGTTTTTTTTTTAGGTTGAAAATTAATTTTGTTTACACTAAAATTTGAACCATTCTAGTTGGAAAATGTTACTATTATGTTTAAAAAATTTTCTTCCTTTTAGTTGAAAATAAATTTTTTTTAACTAAAAATGTAACTAGTCGATGAAATTTATTTTCTTGATTACATGTTTCGTTGAGAAATCATTTTTTCTGTTTGCAAAATCAACTAATTTGTTTAAAGTTGAACGACTTTCTAAAAAATTCATTTTTTTTTGTTGAAGATTCATAATTTTAGTTGAAAATTCTACTTTTTGGTCGTGAATTCCCTTTTTTTGTTGAAAACTCAGATGTTTTGTAGAAATTTCGTCTTTTTGGCTTGAAAATTAAATAATTTGGTAGAAAATGAAACTATTTGTTTACAAATTTTATATTTTTGGTAGAAAATTTTTCCTTTATGTGTTAAAAATTCAACTATTCGGTAGAAAATTAATGTGTTTTGTTGAAAATTCGTTTCTTTTTTTGAAAATTCATCTTTTTCAGTTGAAAATTCATGTGTTTCATTGATAATTAATCTTTTTTGTAGACAAATTAATCTTCTTGGTTAAAAAATAAACTCTTCATTTAAAATTCATCTCTTTAGTTTGAAAATTTAACTATTTTGCCAAAAATAATATTTTTTTTGTTGAAAATGAATTTTTTCACTAAAAATGTAACTATTCTATTTTTGGTTGAAAATGCAACTGCTTGTTAAAAAATTATCTATTTTCGTTAGGGATTTAAGGATTTGGTCATAAATTAACTTTTTTGTTGAAAGTTTATATTTTTGACTTGAAAAATCAACTGTTTTGGAGAAAATTCTTCATTTTGGTTTGAAAATTCAAAATTTTCACAGAAAATCAAACTATTTGGTTAAAAATTTATCTATTTGGGAGAAAATTAATTTTGTTCGCTAAGAATTCATCCTTTTGGTAGAAAATTAATCTTCTGTGTTAAAAATTCATCTTTTGGTTGAAAATTGAACTATTTTTGTTGATAATAATTCATCTTTTTGGAAGAAAGTTAATTCTTTTCGTTAAAAAAATCAACTTTTTGGATAAATTTCAACTCTTTGGATGAAAATTAAGTGACTTTTTTAGTTGATGCAACTCTTCTTTATTTAAAATAAAAATTGAAATTTCGTCATTTTGGTTGAAATATCAACTATTACATTTTTTTGAGAATTCATCTTTTTTGTAGAAAATTTAATCTTTTTTTTGTTAAAAAATCACCTTTTTGGGTAAAAATTCAAGTCTCTGGTTGAAAATTAAGTGATTTTGCTCAAAAGAATTTGTTATAAAATTAATCTTCTTGGTTAAAAATGCAAGGCTTTTTGATAATTAATCTGTTTTTTGCGAAAATAATAACTATTTCATGTTTCGCTGAGAATTCTTTTTTTTAACAACTTTGTAAAAAATTTCTTTTTCATGGTTAAAGATTCATAATTATACTTTAAAATTCAACTATTTGGTCGCCAATTAACTTTTTTTTGCTAATTTATCTTTTTTGTTGAAAATTCACTTATTTGCTTGCAATTTCATCTTCATTGGTTGACATATCAACTATTAAATTTTTGGTTGATAATTCATCTTTTTGTAGAAAATCAATCTTTTTTTGTTAAGAAATCAACATTTTGGATAAAAATTCAACTCTTTGGCTGAAAATTAAATGATTTTGCTAAAAAAAAATTTGTTGTAATCTTCTTAATTGACAGTTTATAAGTTATCGTTAAAAATGCAACGGATTGGTTGATAATTAATCTGTTTTGGTTGAGGAATCAACTGTTCTGTTGAAAAATTTCCTTTTTTAGTTGAGTTCAGTTGTTTTTTATTTTAAATTAAAATCTTTTTTTTTAATATTACAAGTTTCGTTGAGAATTAACTTTTTCGTTGAAAAATCAACTGAAAATCTAACTATTTTACTCAAAATTAGTTTTTTGTTGAGAAATAATTTTTTTTACTAAAAATGTAACTATTCCACTTTGGTTGAAAATTCACCTGCTTGATTAAAAATTAATCTTTGGTTGGGGATTTAACTATATTTATTTACATTTGTTGTTGAAATATTACATGTTTCGTTGAGAATTTATTTTTGTTGTTGAAAAACCAACTAATTTAAGTCGAACTAATTTGTAAAAAATTCCTTTTTTTTGGTTGAAGATCCATGATTTTAATTAAAAATTAAACTATTTGGCCGTAAATTAACTTTTTTGTTGAAAATTCAACTATTGGGTTGAAATTTCGTCCTTTTCAGTTGGGATATCAACTATTAAATTTTTTCTTTTTTGCTCATGAATTCAGCCACTTAGTCGAAATTTGAACCACTTTATTAATTCATAAGAAACAGTAATGATTAAATTCATGAAAAAAAATTAGTCGCCGCAAATTACCTGAGGTAAGGGTGGAGGGGGGGGTCAAGACTTACGAACGCTAACGAAGAGGGGTACTTTTTATGAAAATTTGCAACAAAAAAAAACTTTTCGTAATTTTTGCACGACCCCTAAGATCCTACCCAACTCTGGAATGTAGTAGGCACGCAACGAGTGCAATAAAGCAAAGCCCTAGGTCGTAAATGTGATTACAAGTCTGCAAAAGTGAGGGCGCTGCAGTCGGGATTCGCAGTCGGTGAGAAATGTAAGGGAGGGACAAAGAAGCACAATGGTTAACGGTAAAACTGAATCCCCAGGTTCGAGGGGTGATATAACCCCCGGGGGCTAAAGGCCCCTACAGTCTGCTTTCTTACAGTGAAGTTCGTTAGTGTTAGTGTTCACCTCAGCCAGTTAACTGCCACCATTTCCCGGCATTGCAGTCCCTTTTATTTCTTCCTCAAATTTTTATATTTCACGGAAAAGTAAACCCAAAATAAAAAAATCGTGTCCGTATTTTCTCCAGTGCTGGAATTGTACGAATTTTCGAAAAAGTGAATGTAACTCGTGTGCTTTTGTTTTAGTGAAACTTGCAGTTGAATGTGAAAAAGTGTGGGAGAGAAATTTCTCGAAGTGTCTTTTATCAGCAAAAGAAAAAATTCATCCATTTTTTTTTAATGAAAGGTGAAATTATAAGAAATTTGTGCATTAAAAGTACAAAAAGTAGTAGTGAAAATTGACAAAAAAATTGAATTCGATCCTTTTTTGGATTCTTTTTTTTGTCAAAATTTAAAAAATGTCTATATTATGATATCAGGGATTGTACCTTTGTCAAAAATATATCCAAGTTTAATTAAAATTCATTCGAAAGTTTCGGAAATATCGATAATTTTAAAAAATTGATCAAAATTCAACATGGTGTAACACTCGTAATTTTAAAATTTTCAAAAATCCTTTGGGTACAAAGTGTCTCTTATTTAATACTATAATCTTAAATCAGATTTCACAAAGTTTTATTAAAATCGAACGACTACTAGCAGGTCCTGAGTGAATGGAATTAAAAAATCAACCACACATTGTGGTAAAAGGATTTTTTCGAAATATCATTCTTTGATACAATAATTTTTAAAAAAATTTAGTTACAATATTAAAAATATATTTTGGGTACAATTTTCAGTTTAAATTTTAACGTATTAATAATTTTGTGCAACCTTTTGGTATTGATATTTGTGAAATTATTATTATTTAATACACAAAAAATATATCTAATTTTTTTTCGGAAGAATTTTGATTTTCTCAGAACAGAATAATTTCTTTTTATCAACAATTTTTTATTCTCATTCAGCTTTTCAGGATTTAACTATTTTGTTGAAAATTCTTCTTTTCTTGTTTGAAGTCAACTGGTCTTTATTTGAATTAAAATATTTCTTGGATTAAATATCAACTATTAGATTCTTACTAAGGTGCAAGTTGAACTGTATTATTAAAAATTATTTTGTTTTCAATCTTCACCTTTTTTGGTTGAAAATTTAACTATTATGTTGAAAATTTATTTTTTTTTTGCTTAACATTACTTTTTTCTTTATTTGAAATTGTAACCATTCAATTTTTGGTTGATTTATTTTTTATTAGTTGAAAATTTAATGCTCTGGTTCCAAATTCATGTAATTTGTTGAAAATTCATCTTTTTAGGAAAAAAAGTTATCTTCATTTTTGAACATTATATTTTTGGTTCAGGATTAAAGTATTTTATTGAAAATTCATCTTTTTAGGGGAATTTAACTGGTGGAAAATTCGTTTTTTGTTGTTGAAAATTCATTTTTTGAATTGAAAATTTAACTATATCATTTTTCGTTAAAAAGATACCTGGTTTAGTTGAAAATTCGACTATTTCTTTGAAAGTTTACATATTTTATTGATAATTCGTCCTTTGGTAGAAATTAAATCTTCTTGGTTCAAAATTATCCTTTCAAGTTAAAAATTATGTAAGCTATTTATTTAAAAATTCGATTGTTTTGTTGAACATTCGTCTTAAATTAAAAATTCGTCTCTTATAGTTGAAAAGTCATTTTTCGTGGGTAAAAATTCATTTTTCTGTTTTGAAAATTAACTTTTTATCTTGAAAATTATACTATTTCGTTGAAAATGCAACTGCTTTTTATTGATATTTAATCTTTTCTTTTTAATTCGACCATTTGGTTGAAAATTCTTCTCGTTTGCTTCAAAGTTCAACTTTTTTGTTAAAAATTCGTATCTTTAGCTTAAAAGTTCAACTGCATATTTGTTGTTAAATGTGACTGTTTGTTTTAGAATTAATTTTTCGGAAAATTTAGCTATTTGGTCACAATTTGAAAACCCTTGCTAAATTTTTTTTTGATTCAACTGTTTTGTTGAATATTTGTTTTTTGTGGTTGAAAATTTTACTATTCTATTTTTGGTTGAAAAATTATGTTTTTTAGTTAAAAACGCAACTTATTTTGATAAAAATTTAACTGTTTGGTTAATAATTGATCTTCTTTATTTAAAAATTGAACTATTTGGTGGAAAAATGTTGTACCTCTTTGGTATAAAATGCAACTATTCCAGTTGAAGATACATCATCTTAGTTGAAAATTTATCACATTTGGTTGAAAATTGAAGTTTGGTTGAGAATTCGTTTTTCGTTTGTTAAAAATTAATTTGTTTAGCTCATCATTTAACTATTCCTTTTTCTGTTGAAAATTCATATATTTTGTTGTTGTAAAATTCAACTATTGGTTAAAAATTTATAATTTTTGTTGAAAATTCAACTATTTTGTTGAAAATCCTTTCTTTTTCGTTTTGAAAATTATTTTTTTTTGTTTACTAAAAGTTTGACTATTACATAATAATTATATAACATAAGCTATATTTATATAATAAAAAACACGTTTTATTGCAAACGTATCTCTGTAATTAACTAATTTTAGATTTATAATTGAAAATAGTTTAAAATCAAAATTTTTTAAGTTTTAATCAAATCCAAGAAGGATTTTCCAGACAATAAAGAAAAAAACTTTATCCAAAATTTCGAATTTTCAAGCCAGAAACATTTTTAATTTTTAATAAATTTTCAACCAAATAGATGAATTTTCAACTAAAATTATGCATCTTTATACAAAAAAAAATGAACTTTTTAGAAAGTAGTTTAACTTTTAATAAAGGAGTTGATTTTTCGAACTAAGAAGATTAATTTTCAACAAAAAATGTAATATTTTAACCAGAAAATACGAGTTCAAGAACATGCGCGAATTCTCAACTAAAACAGATTAATTTTCAACCAAACAGTTGCATTCATAAAAAAATGGATTCTCTAACAAAAAGAAAGAATTTTAAACAAAATAGAACAAGTAGTTTTCAACCAAATAGTTAAATTTTCAAATAAGAGGATTATTTTTTTAACCAAAAATATGGATTTTCAACCAAATAGTTGAATTTTCAATTAACAAGATAAATTTTTCGCAAAAAATATAATAATAAAATTTTCAGTAAAAAAAATTGGTCAGAAAAATGAATTTCCAATAAGATATAGTTTGTATTCGTTCAAAAGTTATATTTTTTGTCAGAACATTGGTTCAAAATTTAACAATTTTATTGAAAGCTTATATTTTTCAGTTCAAAATTCAACTGTATTGTAGGAATTTCTTTTTTTGGCTCAAAAATTCAATAATTTGGCAGAAAATTGTTTTTTTTTTTCATTTGAAAATTAGTTTCTTGAAATGAAAATGTAGTAATTATATTTTTGGTTCAAAGTTGATCTTTTTCATTTTGAAAATTCAAATATTTGGAGAAAAATTGATGTAATTTGTTAAAAATTCGTCCTTTTTTGTAGAAAAATAATCTTCTTGCTTTAAAATTCGACATTTTGAATACAATTTTTTTTTATTCATTGAATAAAAATTCTTTTTTGGTTGAAAACTCAACTCTTGTTGAAAATTTGTGTTTTCGGATTAAAGATTCAACTGTTTTGTAGAAAATTTGATTTTTCTCTGGAAAATTCAATAGTTTGATAGAGAATTGAACTAATTGGTCGAATTTTGAACTACTCTGTTACAATTTAATCATTTTAGTCAAATTTTTTGTTTGTTTTTTAAAAACTAGGTTTTTTAACTAAACATGTTAATGTTTGGTGGAAAATTAACTTTTTAATTGAAAGTTCATAGTTTTGTGTTGAAAAATCAACTGCATTGTAGAAAATTCTTCTTTCGGGCTTCAAAATTCAACAATTTGGGAGAAAATTCAGTTTTTTCAATTGAAAATTAATTTTTTGAAACGAAAATGTAACTATTAGATTTTTGGTTAAAAACTGATGTTCTTAATTTAACAATTCAACTATTTTGTTCAAAAATTATCTTATTTTGTGAAAATTTAAAATCACGAAATTTAAAAATGAATTTCTTGCTCAGTTACAATTTTTTTGAAAATGTGCAAAAACATGTTTTTTTCTGGATTGAGTCATATGCACACATTTAAAAAAAGTTGAATACGTCGAACCTGAAATGTATGCAGCTTGAACCAAAGAAACATTTTTTTATTTTGCTTTTTTGGTAAACAAATTTTGTCGTGAGTTAGGATTTTTGGCATTTCATATCATTTTTGCGATTTTGGAAGGTTATAAACAACACGAAAAATTTTTTTCTCATGATTAAAAAATAATAACATGTTTTTTTGGTTCAAGCTGACTCAATTTCAGGTTCGAATCAAACCAAGAAAACATGTTTTTGTATATTTACAAAAAAAATTTAATAAGGCAATTTTTTTTAATTTAAAAAAACATTTTAAATTGTAAATTCAAGAAAGAGAACAGAAGATATTAACCGATTTCAAATTTTTTTCTTTACTTGTTTTGGATGTTGACCCACAAATTGTTATCCCTCAGCTCAAACGATTCGATTAATTTAGTTGTAAATTTACGTTGAAAGTATGAATTATGGTAAGGATGAAATTACAAATCTTGAAAAGAAATATTTATGAGAGTGATATTAAACGTATAAAAATTGTGTATTTAACTAATTTTATATTTTACCACACTTATATCATTCTAGATGGATTTTCAATGATCTAAGATCTAAGTATGTCCAATTTTTTAAAATAAATCTTAATGGCAAAAATCATTGGAAAATTATTGAAATTCATTTAAAAATGTAAAATTTCTTACAAAAAGATTGTCCTTTTCGACATATGAAAATAAATGTTCAATCCATTCCCTATTTTCCCTTTTTTGAACTCCTTTTGCGCTGTGATCCCTGATATTAGCATGAAGAACATGGGTTTCAAAATTAAAGTGCATAAAACAAAAATTGTAGTGCATAAAACAAAAATTATGGTGTTTTGAGGGAAAGGATGAGAATATATGTAATTTATTATACATAATTCAAATATATTCCGAAATATTGTCTCATATTCCTACATATTCTAATATTCTTCATATTCTTTGTATTTCCAAATATTCCGATATATTCTCTATATTCCCGAATATTCCCGAATATTCTTTTAGGGAATAGATTCCGGGTACACGAAAAATCAGTGTGCTCGACCCCTCGGGTTGAAAATTCAACTAGCTTGTTGGAAACACAACATATTTTGCCTTGAAATTTAGGAATTCAAAGCGATTCCTAATAAATTCAGTATGGTATCTATCAATTGTATTCAATACACGGTTTTTTTGCAAACTCTACCGTGAGAATTTTCTTTCCTGATGTCACTGGGTCACCGAGGTTCCTTGGGATTCTGCTTGACTTTTTGTTGTCCTCTCTGTACCTTCCGGGCTGGTGGCCGATCGTCGTCGTCCGTCGTGCATATCTTCCTAGTGAGGTTATAATCAGATTCCAACCGAATGGCTGCTTAGATTATCTTAGATGCTTAGGGATAGGCGATTTAACCACAGCACAATGCACATTCTCGTGTCGGCTGCAGACAACATTGCTGTGTACTTTCACGTTACGGGTATAACGTACGTATAACGTATATACGCAGGGTACATCATCCCACTGACATTCTCTACCTACAAAAGACAGAGGATCGGAATCACGTCCTTCTTGTCCAGATCCCATGGGGAAATTAAAGATCATTCCGCCTGACCTTTCTCACTACGAATTACATTTTTATTGCCGTGTAGAGGAAGGCCAGTGTCGCTCTAGAAACCTGAATCAAGTCTGCTCGGATCATGCGACTTTTTTGACAAAATCGCACTTTTTGAACAAAAATTCGACTAGGGGAAACCACATTACAGGAGATAATGATTTACAATAGATAATCTTAACTAACTGGAAAACTGATAAAAAAACATCACGTGCGTCCTAAACTACGACCCAAGACAGATTTATGTGTAAATCAGCAAGCAAACGTTACCACCGTTACTCTCGAAAATCGTCAGAATCGAAAACGACAATGTCGTTTAGAGATTTTATGTTAAGGATATATTCGGTAAACGTTAACTGAAATTGAAATCTTACACAAAGCAAATAATAAATCACGTGCATGTAGGAGTATAAACATTTATTTTCTCTTATATGTAATGTGCAAAAGTTTCTGGACATATATTTCCCAATAGGTTGAAAAATAGGGTGGTCCAAAAATGCATTGGAATTTTTTTTTAAATTCTTATCGGGATACCCCCCAAATTTTTTCGAATCCACCCAAAAATAAATCCTTTTTTTTTGTGTTGAAAAAAAATGATATTTAGGGGTGCCGCAAGCCCCATGAAGTTTAACATGTATTTCCCATAAGAAAAAAAGACGTTTTTGTAAATCTTATTCAGAATCCTCAATATTATCTCAATCGAGTTGAAACTTAACATTTCTCTTCACAATTAGGCATAGAATACGAATAAACCATCACTTTTCAAATATCGCCCCCATAAGTCGGTTTTATAGTGTCCCAAAGAAATCCCACAAGTGAAAAGTTGGGTTCTGCGAGTTTTTTGCACTAATTATGATTTTTTTGCGGTTTCTTCAATGCGAATTGTTTCTAATACATAAAATATTACTTTATACTAAAAATTAGATAATTTAATTAATTTTTCAAACAATTTATTATTGTTTTTAGCAATTTTCTCATAGAATGGAGTTAGAAAGACGCGGTTTTTTCACAAATTTTCCATTTGTTGTCCAATTTTCAATTAGAAGAAAGTGATAGTTCATCAATGTTGATAATAGTGATTGTTTAAACAATTTATTGTAATAATTAATAATATTATATTTTAATAATGCTGGAAAGATGCGTTTTTTTTTAATTTCTGGCTTTTTGTCCAATTTTCATTTGGAGTGAAGTGATAATGAATTCAAGTTAACAAAATAATTGTTTAAACAAATTATTATTGTTTATGACTATCTTCATCTATATCGATTGCGACTGATAGTGGCGGTTTTTCGGTAATTTTTACCTTTCTGTCCTTTTTTCACTTATTGAGGTAATAATTAATTAAAGTGCAATAATTTTGATGAACTTTTTCTATTACTTGTATGAAAATTTTTGTTAAAAATTTATTTGGTAAGAAAAATCATCATGTTGAAATTCATCTCTTTTTTTTATTAAAAAATAATCTTTTTAGTTGAAGATTCATCTGCTTGTTTAAAAAATCATGTATTTTTGTTGAAAATTCAAATTTTTGATAGCAAATTAATCTTTTTGGCAGAAATTTAATCGTTTTTTTTTTAAATGTTAGATATAAATTTTTCGTTGAGAATTCAGCTTTGTAGGTTGAAAATTCAACTATTTACTTAAAAGTTTTACTGTTTTGTTGAGAATTCAAATATTTTGTGGAAAATTCAACTTTTTCGTTGAGAATTTATCTATTTTGTTGAAAAATCGTTTTTTCAATGAAATATTAACAATTGCGTTTTATGTTGAGTATATATCTTTTTGTTAAAAATTGAACTTTTCGAGTGGAAAATTCAACTGTCTTCTAAGAAAATGATTTTAAATTAAAAAATTCAACTGTTTGGTTAAAATTGTATCTGTTTTTGGTTCAAGTTTAATCTGCTGTGCTTGAAAATTTAACCGTTTGGTTTTGAAAATTTATTTTTGTAGGTTGAAAATTCAATAATTTCGTTGAAATAAATCATATTTGAAATTTTCAAATTTTAACATAAAGTTTTGATATTTTATCCCATTTATAAAGGAAGATTAGAGGCTATTTGAATATTAATGGTCAGGGAAAAGTCAAAGAATTTTGAAAATAAAGTTTTTAAGCCACCCTGATCTTACGGGAATTTACGATATCTTGATTTTTTTTAAATTTAAGTATTAAGTGTAAAAAGGAAGTTTTAGAAATAAACTAATGTTCAAATTTCAAAAACTACTTAATATATAACAAATTCTTTTAATATTTTGTAAATGCTACTGTTTGGTTAAAAAAATTATTTTTTCAGATTCAACTGTTTGGATGAAAATTCATTTTTTTTATTGAAAATGAACTTTCCTGTTGAAAATTCGTCTTTTCGGGGCTAAAAGTCAACTGTTTTCTAAACCATTCGACTTTTAGCTTGAGAATTCAAGTATTTGGAAAATTCAACTTTTTTGTTGAAAATTTAATTATTTATTTGAGAGTTCAAGTATTTGGTTCAAAATTGTTCTTTTTGAAAATTACACTTTTTTTTTGTTGAAAATTCGTCTACTTAGACAGGAAATTCATCCTTTTGGTTTGAAAATTCATATTTTTTTGTTGAAAACTCTACAATTTGGTTAAAAAACCAACTAGATTGTTTAAAATTCACCTATTTTTTAAAACGGTATTTTTTTTTTTCAATAATTGAAGTTTTTTTTAAAGCTCGTTCTTTTGAATTGGAAATAAATCTTTCATGGTACAAAAGACATCTTTTTTGGTTCAAATAAATAATTTTTTAAAATTTAAATCTGAAATTTGTTTATTTATTTAATAAAAGGTTCTATGTTAAGAATATTAAAATATTGAAACACTAGTCTTTGAATATTAATGGTCAGGGGAAATGAAAAATTGATAACGGAAAAATCAGGGAAAAGTCAGGGAATTTTGAAAATGAATTTTTTCGGTCGCCCTCATGGTGCCTTCCCACCGAGTCAATTTTCGCAATTAAAAAAAAATTTTCTCTCAGCCAATCAATTTTTTTTTCTGTGGGTTCGTTAGTAAATTTGTATTATTATGGCGTCATATCGGTGACAGTTCGATGCCATGCCAATGGGTGCCGGTTAGCCTCGAAGGTAGAAAGTAGCTTCTCAGGGTCTTGATGTCTCGAAGAAGATTGCTATTGACACTATCGCACTCTACCGGCGAACCATATCTTAGTGCTACTTTTATCACAAAAAAATTCCCCATGAATAAGTAAACGCTTCGCTTACAATTCAGCTGTCATTTTATGGCTAAAGTTTACCTTCAATCGACAGATGCATCCAATCGATTACCCATCTTCAACATTTCATGCCTCCATCTTTACGAAATTACGTTACCTATTCGTTTTCATGTTGGGCCTTCAACAGGTCTTGGCCTCACGACAGTAGATAGCCAAAGGCGTTTCTAAATACAAATTCCTACCTTACCGACATCGAAACCGCACTACGACTGAACTGGTTCGTGTCCGTGCTAAGTTTCTAGAACGTTCTCTAAGGGTCCCGATGACGTCACAAAATAATATTGCGCAATTGTGAGCGACGAATTTGCGTAAACAACTTCAAGGTTATTTATTCTCCCAATTATTTCGCGTAAACACTTTCAAGGTTATGTTTTTGATTTGTACTGGTTTTTCTTATAAATTTTAAACCAAGCAGTTGTATTTTCAAACAAAAAGATCAGCTTTCTACAAAACAGTTGAATTTTTAACAAAATAATTAATTTTTTTAACCAAAAAGATTATTTTTCAATACAGAAGATTAATTTTCTACCCAAAAAGGATTCTCAGCAAAATACGTACATTTTTATCCAAATGGTGGAATTTTTAACCAAGATTAATTTTCTACCAGAAAAGATGAATTTTCAACAAAAGGTGTACATTTTTAACCAAATAGTTGAATTTTCAAACAGGAAGATGCATTTTTTTACCGGCAAAGAGAAATTTTCAACAAATCACATCACTTTTTATGTAAATAGTTTTAACAGTGGTAGTGATGTTAGTCTGAATTTTATTTTATTAATTTTTAGTTTATATTTTCTTCTTTTCAAAATTTTTGAATCAAATAGTTGAATTTTTGAATTATTTGTTAACAAAAAATTGAGTAGTTATTTTCTATTATTTAGGAGAATTAATTTCCAATTGAAAAAACAAACAATTTTTCTACTGAACAATTTAATTTTCAATCAAATAGTCGAATTTTTTTACCAAATGGTTGAATTTTTAAGCCAAAAAGGTGAATTTTTAACAAAAAAGTTAATCTTCGACGAATCAATTGAATTTGCAACAAAATATTGAAATTTTTGGTTTAAAAAATCCATTTTCTACAAAAGAAAACGAATTTTTAATCAAATACATGAATTCTCAATGAAAACAGGTTATTTTTCAATCAAGCAGTTGCATTTTTAACCAACAAAATTGACATTTTATCAAAAAGACGAATTTTCAACCAAATAGTTAAATTTTTTACCAAATTGTTGAATTTTTGAACCGAAAAAGATTAACTTTTGATCAAAAAAGGAGAAATTTCTACAGAAAGAGATGAATTTTTCAACCAAAAAGTCGAATTTTCAACAAAACAGTTGAATTTCAACCAAGAAGTATGATTTTATAGCAAAATTTTTTATTTTTAACAAAATAATTCAGTTCTGAACCAAATGAACAAATTTTTAAAGAATCGAATTTTCATCAAATTGCTTGAATTTTTAAGCCAAAAATGATCAATTTTTAACCAAAGATAGAGTATTTAAAAATTTTAATTCAGGAGAATTAATTTTCTGTAAAAAAACGAATTTTCTACAAAATAGTTTAATGTTGTACCAAATAGTTGAATTTTTTTACCAAATTGTTAAATTTTCAAGCCGAGAATATGAATAAAAAGAAAGTTAATTTTCGACCAATCAGTTGAATTTTCAACAAAATAGTTGAATTTTAAGTTTTAGAAAATTACGCCTCCCCTCAAGAAAACGAATTTTCAACTAAAATTCTGAATCTTCAACCAAAAAAATGAACTTTTATGAAAATAGTTCAACTTTCAACCAGGGAGTGGAATTTTCAACCCTAGAAAAATGAATTTTCAATGAAAAGTGTAATATTCCATGTTTTAACAAAAAAAGATTTTAGTTAAAAAAAATAGTTGGATTTGACCAACAAAAACGAATTTTTAACAAAATACTTCAATTCTCAACGAAAACAGATTAGTTCCCTATTTGAGTTTTTTTATTGGTTTTTTGTTGTTTTTATTATCTTAAGTCTTGGAAATTAACTAAATTTCTATACATGATTCAATGCAATTTTTTTAAACTAATTTTTTTTAGAAAACAGTAATTTTATCTTGTTTCACATTTTTCGATAAGAACTTGACATACAGTGTACCAGTTACAAAATAAAATAAGTAAATTAAAATAGGGGAACAGAAATTTAGTTAATTTCCAAGACTTAAGATA
>CAKNXH010056136.1:0-12169 GCA_932178445.1 Andricus quercusramuli | reverse complement strand
AATATATCCGAAATCTTTGAAATCATTAGGAAATCACCGAAATTTTTTCTCAATCTTTGTAATCTATCTGAAATCTCTGTGAAATATTTTAGAAATAACTGAAATTTTTGTGAAATATTTCAAATATATCCGAAATCTTTGAAATCTATCTGAAATCTTTGCGAAACCTGTGTGAAATATTTGATAAATAATTGAAATTTTTGTGAAATATTTCAAATATATCCGAAATCTTTGTGAAACAATAGAAGTCTTTGAAATCTATCTGAAATCTTTGCGAAATATTTGAGAAATAATTGAAATTTTTGTGAAATATTTCAAATATATCCGAAATCTTTGAAATCTATCTGAAATCTTTGCGAAACCTGTGTGAAATATTTGAGAAATAATTGAAATTTTTGTGAAATATTTTAAATATATCCGAAATCTTTAAAATCATTAGGAAATCCCCGAAATTTTTGCTCAATCTTTGAAATATATCTGAAATCTTTGTGAAATATTTGAGAAATAATTGAAATTTTTGTGAAATATTTCAAATATATCCTAAATCTTTGTGAAATAATAGAAATCTTTGTGAGATATTTGAGAAATAATTGAAATTTTTGTGATATATTTTTAATATATCTGAAATCTTTGAAATCATTAGGAAATCCCCGAAATTTTTGCTCAATCTTTGAAATCTATCTGAAATCTTTGTGAAATCCTTGCGAAATTAATTAAATCTTTGTGAAATAATTGAAATATTTGAGAAATAATTGAAATTCTTGTGAAATATTTTAAATATATCCGAAATCTTTGAAATCATTAGGAAATCACCGAAATTTTTGCTCAATCTTTGAAATCTATCTGAAATCTTTGTGAAATATGTGAGAAATAACTGAAATTTTTGTGAAATATTTTTAATAATTTCAAATAAAAAATTCATAACCCTTTTAAGAAATTTAAAGGTTTCAAAATAAGAAAAAAATGGTAAAAATCCTCGAAAATGTTAAGATAATTTTTTATTTAAAGAAGTTAATTTAAAGAGAATATTTCAAAAGTTTAAGAATATTTCGAAATATTTTCTAAATTGTTGAAAAGGAATTTGCAAGATTTTTAAGCAATGTCTTCAAATTTGCAGAACAAGAAAAATTTGAATAATTTAAAAAGAAATGCGGAAGTTGACATTTAAAAAAAAAATATTTTAATAATAATATATAATAGATATTGTTTTTGACATACTTCAAACCAAATTTGGTCTGAAGTATGTCAAAAATAATATCTATTATATATTATTATTAATTTATATCACCCAGACAAACAACATCGCTTAAGACACCATCATTAATCTAACTAAAAAATATTTCTTAAAAAAGTGACTTGAAAAAAAGCGATTAAAGTGACTAAAATTGTGAAACCTACTCTACAGTTCCGAATAAATTTTCAGCGACTGGAAGAATTTTGCAGGAAACATTGGCGTCGTTTCTGGCTACAAAAACGGGCATTTTCGTAGGATCGTCTCTCCAGTACCCAAAGTGCAATCCGTCCTTCTCGTTTCCTTGTAAAATGGTCTGAAATTCTGGAGGATCGTAGAAATATCTCCAGTGCGTCAAAATTTTGCCCTTGTCCTCAATTTCCGAAAATTTACCGCCAAGAAGAACATCGTAGGGGCCAACGAGTTTGAGATCGACAATTTTCAGAGCCAAGGCAGGATTTTCCTTCGAGTTTTCCTTGCAGAAGTCGTAAAATTGGTAAAAATCTTGGGGCATTTCCGTCAGAAATAACTTGGCGATTTGCTCCTGATGATCCTCAGAAGGCGAATTTTCAGTTTTGGAATCTTTCTCTATGATCTTCGAGTCGGTTTTTTCGATTTTTTCGATTTCCTTCTCGGGTGAGGGCGAGAGTTCACGCTGATTTTTGCCCTCCGAGGCTTTTTCTGAAACTTCCACATCGTTCGTTTTTGGTTGATCGACTTCCTCGGATTTTTTTTCTGGCGAGGATGAACATTCCGGAATTGCATCTTCACTGTTATTCTGCTTTTTATCGACATGTTTCACCTGCGGAGAACCAGGTGGTGTTTTCGTGGGCGAATCGGGATCGTCTTCGGCCTTCCTTTTCTCTCCCATCTCTAATTTTGCATCTTCTTCCTTTTTTTTCTGCTGCAATTTCAACAGAATTTTTAATTGTAACATTTTTTTAATCATACTAGAAAACAAGCACGCAATTTTTAAATTGAAATATAATATTAGGGAGTTATTATTTCATTATATTATCATATATTATATATTATTTTGCAACAAAAATTTATTATTTTGAATCATTTCAAAATCCTTAAAAAGCTTCTAATTTGTTTGCTCGAAATCTTCCAAAATCTACATTTTGTTTTAAATTTTCTGAAATCTTTAAAATGGTTCAACAATTTTTTTCAATTCTGAAGAAATTGCTTTTATTTAAAGAATATATTGCAGATTCTTTTTTGAAAATTTAGAAAATATTTGAATTTTTTGAAAATATTCTCTTTAAATTAACTTCTTTAAATGAAAAAGCATTAACAAATTTTCGAGGATTTTTACAATTTTGAAACCATTCAAAATTCTTAAAAAGCTTATAAATTTTTTGTTCGAAATCTTACAAACTGTAAACTTTTTTTTTTAATTTTTGAACTCTTTTCTAATTAAATCTTTTTGTTGACATTTTGTTTAATCATCGGAATACATTTTTTTCAGTTTTGCAATTTTAAAGAAATTGCTTAAAAGTCTTGCAGATTCTTTTTCGTAAATTTTGGAATTTTTTAAAAATTTGTTTAAAAATATTCTTCTTAAATTAACTGCTTGAAATAAAAAATCATTTAAACATTTTTTTGGGATTTTTACCATTTTTTTTATTTCGAAACCTTTCAAAATTCTTAAAAAGCTTATCATATTTATTCGAAATCTTTCAAAATTCTTAAAAAGCTTATACATATTTATTCGAAATCTTGAAAAATTTATACTTTCTTTTAAATTAACTTCTTCAAATGAAAAATAATTATTAAAATTTCAAGGATTTTTACCATTTTTCTCACTTTGAAACCTTTCAAAATTCATAAAAATCTTATAAATTTTTTGTTCGAAATCTTCAAAAATTTACACTATTTTCAAAAGTTTTTGAAATCTTTTCCAATTTTAAATTATTATGGACATTTTGCTTAAACAAACGAATAAATTTTTTTCAGTTCTGCAATTTCAAAGAAATTGTTTGAAATTGTTGCAGATTCTTTTTCGTCAATTTTGGAAATCTTTTTAAATATTCTTTTGAATTAACTTCATTAAATAAAAAATCATTTAAAAATTGTCGAGGATTAAAAAATTTTTTTTATTATTTTGAAACCTTTCGAAAATCTTAAAAAGCTTATAAATTTTTTGTTCGAAATCTTGAAAAATGTAAAATTTTTTAACAAGTATTTGAAATCTTCTGACAAATTAAAATTTTGTTTAACATTTTGTTTAAACATGGAAATACATTTTTTTCAGTTTTGCAATTTTAAAGAAATTGCTTAAAAGTCTTGCAGATTCTTTTTCGTCAATTTTGGAATCTTTTAAAAATTTGTTTAAAAATATTCTTCTTAAATTAACTTCTTTAAAAACACTCATTTTAAAATATTCGGGGATTTTTACAATTCTTTTATCTTGAAACCTTTCAAAATCCTTAAAAAGCTTATACATTTTTTATCCGAAATCTTCAGAAGTTTACAATTTGTTTCAAAGTTTTTGAAATCTTTTCAATTTTTAAATTATTTTTGACATTTTGTTCAAACATCCAAATAAATTTTTTTCATTTCTGCAATTTCAAAGATTGAAAGTCTTACAGATTCTATTTCGTCAATTTTGGAAATCTTTTTAAATATTCTCTTTAAATTAACTTTTTTAAAAACACTCATTTTTAAAATGTTGAGGATTTTTACCATTCTTTTTGGAAACCTTCTAAAAATCGTTTAAAAACTTCTACGTTTTTTTGTCAAAAATCTTTAAAAATCTACACTTTGTTTAACGTTTTTCGAAACCTTTTCAAATTTGTTATTATCTTTGATTTTGAAGAAGCCAGAAAAATAAAATTCTCGTCACTGTAATATTCCCGAAAAAGAAAATGTTCGAAATAGAAAATTCCCGGAATGATAAGATTGTCAAAATATAAAAATCCCGAATTGGAAAATTCTCGAACAGTATATAATATTACCGCATTCGAAAATTACCCAATAATAAAATGTCCGAAAATTATTGTTTAATAATGGTAAATAATTCTCATCTTGTCATTTCCCTACCACAATATAATTCGTAACTTTCTTACATTTTTAAAGAGATAAGAAAAATTAAATTATGGGCAAAAACTTACTTTGAAGGATTTGAAAAAATTTGTAAAAAAAGAGTTAAACTTTAAATCAAACAATAACATTTCCATTCCAAAAAAGATGAATTCTGAACGAAAAATGCAGTAAGTAGCTGATATTTCAATAAAAAAATATTTTTATTTTTAATCAAAACCAGTTTGTTTCAACCAAAAAAGACGACTTTTTAACACAATTTGAATTTTTAACTAAGAAAGATTTTTCTCTCGGGAGACAGAAAATATTGCAAACGAACTGGTAAATTTTCAACAAAATACATGCAATTTTAACGAGATACTTGAATTTTCAAACAAAAACGATCAATTATTAACCAAAAATAGAATAGTTAAATTTTCAGTTAAAAAAAATTAATTTTTAACCAAAAGAAAACGAATTTTCCAAAAAATAGTTAGGCACAGTAATATAAAGCTACTTTTAAAAATGAAAAATCATTGTTATTGCATTTTTTATTGCAATTTAATCAAAAAATTAATCACGCTCTCGAAAAAATTCCCTGACGGAAATCTTTTAATTCTTTCTGAATTGTGAAGTCTTTCTGAAAC
Source organism: Andricus quercusramuli (assembly GCA_932178445.1). Taxonomy (NCBI): domain Eukaryota; kingdom Metazoa; phylum Arthropoda; class Insecta; order Hymenoptera; family Cynipidae; genus Andricus; species Andricus quercusramuli. Next base: position 7,267 of record CAKNXH010056136.1, on the reverse strand, counting down.
CTTTTTAATCTATCCGAAATCTTTACGAAATATTTGAAATCTTTCAAATATCATTGCAATCTTTGTAAATCTTCGGTGAAATTATTTAAATATTTTTTTGAATCTTCAGGAAATCACTGAAATCTTTTGAACCTATCCGAAATCCTTGAAATATTTGTGAAATCTTCGGGAAATCATTTAAATCTTTATCTCTTTGTAATCTTTCTGAAATCTTTATGAAATAATTTAAATCTTGCTGAAATCAGCTCAGTTCATATTTGAAATACTTTAAACATATTCGGTAATATTTGTGAAATAATAGAAGTCTTTGTAAATTCTTTGAAAGCTATCTGAAATCTTTGCTCAATCTCTGAAATCATTGTGAAATAATGGAAGTCTTTGTGAATTCTTTGAAATCTTTATGAAATAATAGAATTCTTTGTGAAATATTTTAAATATATCCGAAATAATTAGGGAATCATTGAAATTTTTGCTCAATCCTTGAAATATATATGAAATCTTTGTGAAGTCCTTGAAATCTATCTGAAATCTTTGCGAAATATTTGTGAAATTATTGAAATCTTTGAAAAATTATTGATATTTTTGTGAAATATTTTTAATATATTCGAAATCTTTGAAATCATTAGGAAATCATTGAAATTTTTGCTCAATCTTTGAAATATATCTGAAATCTTTGTGAAATTAATGAGATCTTTGTGGGATAATAGAAGTCTTTAAAATCTATCTGAAATCTTGTTGAAATATTTGAGAAATAATTGAAATGTTTGCTCAATCTTTGAAATATTTGTAATCTATCTGAAAGCTCTGTGAAATCTTTGTGAAATTAATGAAATCTTTGTGAAATATTTGAGAAATAATTGAAATCTTTGCAAAATATTTTTAATATATTCGAAATGTTTGAAATCATTAGGAAATCACTGAAATTTTTGCTCAATCCTTGAATTATATCTGAAATCTTTGTGAAATAATAGAAGTCTTTGTGAAGTATTTGAAATCTATCTGAAATCTTTGCGAAATGATGGTGAAATCTTTGTGAAATGCTTGCAAAATCTTTGTGAAATAATTGAAATTTTTGTGAAATATTTTGAATATAACCGAAATCTTTGAAATCATTGAAATTTTTGCTTAATCTTTGAAATATGTACGAAATCTTTGAAATTTTTGCTCGATCTTTGAAATCTATATGAAATCTTTGTGAAATCCTTGCAAAATCTTTGTGAAATATTTGAGAAATGATTGAAATTTTTGTGAAATATTTTTAATATTTCCGAAATCTTTGAAATCATTGAAATTTTTGCTCAATCTTTGAAATATATCTGAAATCTCTGTGAAATCTTTGTGAAATTAATGAAATTTTTGTGAAGTATTTTTAATATATCCGAAATCTTTGAAATCATTAGGAAATCACTGAACTTTTTGCTCAATCCTTGAATTATATCTGAAATCTTTGTGAAGTCTTTGGAATTTATCTGCAATCTTTGCGAAATATTGGTGAAATCTTTGCGAAATATTGGTGAAATATTTGTGAAATATTTAAGAAATAATTTAAATTTTCGTGAAATATTTTAAATATATCCGAAATCTTTGAAATCATTGAAATTTTTGCTCAATGTTTGAAATATATCTGAAATCTTTGTGAAATTAATGAAATCTTTGTGAAACAATAGAAGTCTTTGTAAAGTCTTTGAAATCTATCTAAAATCTTTGCGAAATATTGTTGAAATCTTTGTGAAATATTTGAGAAATAATTGCAATTTTTGTGAAATATTTTGAATATAACCAAAATCTTTGAAATCATTGAAATTTTTGCTCAATCTTTGCAATCATTGAAATTTTTGCTCGATCTTTGAAATCTATCTGAAATCTTTGAAATCTATATGAAATCTTTGCGAAATCCTTGCAAAATCTTTGTGAAATATTTGAGAAATGATTGAAATTTTTGTGAAATATTTTGAAAATTTCCGAAATCTTTGAAATCATTAGGAAATCATTGGAATTTTTGCTCAATCTTTGAAATATATCTGAAATATCTGTGAAATCTTTGTGAAGCATCTGAAATTTTTGCGAAATCTTTGTGAAATCTTTGAGAAATAATTGAAATTTTTGTGAAATATTTTTAATATATCCGAAATCTTTGAAATCATTGAAATTTTTGCTCAATCTTTGAAATATATATGAAATCTCTGTGAAATCTTTGTGAAATTAATGAAATCTTTGTGAAATAATAGAAGTCTTTGTGAAGTATTTGAAATCTATCTGAAATCTTTGTGAAATTAATGAAATCTTTGTGAAATAATTGACATTTTTGTGAAATATTTTGAATATAACCGAAATCTTTGAAATATATCCGAAATCTTGGAAATAATTGAAATTTTTGCTCAATCTTTGAAATTTATCTGAAATCTTTGTAAAATAATGGTGAAATCTTTGTGAATATTTGAGAAATAATTGAAATTTTTGTGAAAATTTTAAATATTTCCGAAATCTTTGAAAGCATTAGGAAATCATTGAAATTTTTGCTCAATATTTGAAATATATCTGAAATCTTTGCGAAAAATTTGTGAAATTTTTGCTCAATCTCTGAAATTCTCTGAATTCTTTGAAATCTTTGCGAAATATTTTGAATTTATCCGAATTTTTGAAATAATTAGGGAATCATTGAAATTTTTGCTCAGTCTTTGAAATCTATCTGAAATCTTTGTGAAGTCTTTGAAATCTATCTGAAATCTCTGTAAAATCTTTGTGAAATTAATGAAATCTTTGTGAAATTCTGAGAAATAATGGAAATTTTTGTGAATATTTTAAATATATCCGAAATCTTTGAAAGCATTAGGAAATCGTTGAAATTTTTGTTCAATATTTGAAATATATCTGAAATCTTTGTCAAATAATAGAAGTCTTTGAAATCTATCTGAAATCTTTGTGAAATGCTTGCGAAAACTTTGAGAAACAATTGAAAATTTTGTGAAATATTTTTAATATATCCGAAATCTTTGAAATCATTGAAATTTTTGTTCAATCTTTGAAATCCATCTGAAATCTTTGTGAAATAATGGTGAAATCCTTGCTCAATCTTTGTGAAATTAATGAAATCTTTGTGAAATAATAGAAGTCTTTGTAAAGTCTTTGAAATCTATCTGAAATCTTTGCGAAATATTGGTGAAATCTTTGAAGTCATTAGGAAATCATTGAAATTTTTGCTCAATCTTTGAAATCTGTCTGAAAACTTTTGCGAAATATTGGTGAAATCCTTGCGTAATTAATGAAATCTTTGTGAAATATTTGAGAAATAATTGAAATTTTTGTGAAATATTTTAAATATATCCGAAATCTTTGAAATCATTGAAATTTTTGCTCAATGTTTGAAATATATCTGAAATCTTTGCGAAATTAATGAAATCTTTGTGAAACAATAGAAGTCTTTGAAAGCTATCTAAAATCTTTGCGAAATATTGTTGAAATCTTTGTGAAATATTTGAGAAATAATTGAAATTTTTGCTCAATCTTTGAAATCATTGAAATTTTTGCTCGATCTTTGAAATCTATCTGAAATCTTTGAAATCTATATGAAATCTTTGTGAAATCCTTGCAAAATCTTTGTGAAATATTTTAGAAATGATTGAAATTTTTGCTCAATCTTTGTGATGTATCTGAAATCTTTGCGAAATGATGGTGAAATCTTTGTGAAATGCTTGCGAAATCTTTGAGAAACAATTGAAAATTTTGTGAAATATTTTAAATATATCTGAAATCTTTGCTCAATCTTTTAAATCCATCTGAAATCTTTGTGAAATAATGGTGAAATCCTTGCGAAATCTTTGTGAAATTAATTAAATCTTTGTGAAATAATAGAAATCTGTCTCAAATCTTTGCGAAATATTGGTGTAATCCCTGCGTAATTAATGAAATCTTTGTGAAATATTTGAGAAATAATTGAAATTCTTGTGAAATATTTTAAATATACCCGAAATCTTTTAAATCATTAGGATATCACTGAAATTTTTGCTCAATCTTTGAAATCTATCTGAAGTCTTTGTGAAATTTTTGTGAAATCCTTGCGAAACATTTGTGAAATTATTGAAATCTTTGAGAAATGATTGAAATTTTTATGAAGTATCTTAAATATATCCGAATTCTTTGAAATCATTGAAATTTTTGCTCAATCTTTGAAATATATCTGAAATATTTGTGAAATCTCTGTGAGATCCTTGCGAAATTAATGAAATCTTTGTGAAATTTTTGTTAAATATTTTAAATATATTTGAAGTCATTAGGATATCATTGAAATGTTTGCTCAATCTTTGAAATATATGTGAAATCTTTGTGAAATTTTTGAGAAATAATTGAATTTTTTTCGAAATATTTTAAATATATCCAAAATCTTTGAAATCATTAGGAAATTATTGAAATTTTTGCTCAATCTTTGAAATATATCTGAAATCTTTGTGTAATCATTGTGAAATTAATGAAATCTTTGTGAAACTAATGGAATCTTTGTGAAATCTTTGAGAAATAATTGAAAATTTTGTGAAATATTTTAAATATATCCAAAATCTTTGAAATCATTAGGAAATCATTGAAATTTTTGCTCAATCTTTGAAATCTATCTGAAATCTTTGTGAAATAATGGTAAAATCCTTGCGAAATCTTTGTGAAATTAATGAAGTCTTTGTGAAATAGTAGAAGTTTTTGTAAAGTCTTTGAAATCTATCTGAAATCTTTGCGAAATATTGGTGAAATCCTTGCGAAATCTTTGAAGTCATTAGGAAATCATTGAAATTTTTGCTCGATCTTTGAAATATGTCTCAAATCCTTGCGAAATCTTTGTGAAATTAATAAAATCTTTGAAATCTGTCTGAAATCTTTGCGAAATATTGGTGAAACCCTTGCGTAATTAATGAAATCATTGTGAAATATTTATGAAATAATTGAAATTCTTGTGAAATATTTTAAATATATCCGAAATCTTTGAAATCATTGAAATTCTTGCTCAATCTTTGAAATATGTCTGAAATCCTTGCGAAATCTTTGTGAAATTAATGAAATCTTTGTGAAATAATAGAAATATTTGAAATCTGTCTGAAATCTTTGCGAAATATTGGTGAAATCCTTGCGTAATTAATTAAATCTTTGTGAAATATTTGAGAAATAATTGAAATTTTTGTGAAATATTTTAAATATACCCGAAATCTTTAAAATCATTAGGAAATCACTGAAGTTTTTGCTCAAACTTTGAAATATATCTGAAATCTCTGTGAAATCCTTGCGAAATTGTTGTGAAATTAATGAAATCTTTGTGAAATAATTGAAATTTTTGTGAAATATTTTTAATATATTTGAAATCTTTGAAGTCATTAGGAAATCATTGAAATTTTTGCTCATTCTTTGAAATATATGTGAAATCTTTGAGAAATGATTGAAATTTTTTCGAAATATTTTTAATATATCTGAAATCTTTGTGAAATGATTGAAATGTTTGTGGAATATTTTAAATATATCCGAAATCTTTGAAATTTTTGCTCGATCTTTGAAATATATCTGAAATCTTTGTGAAATAACAGAAGTCTTTGTGAATTCATTGAAATCTAGCCGAAACATTTACGAAACCTTTGGGAAATTATTAAAATCCTTGCGAAATATTTGAAATATTTGGTAATATTTGTGAAATTATTTAAATATTTGAGAAATTATTGAAATTTTTCTGAAATCTTTGAAATATTTTCAAATAAATTCGAAACCCTCGAAATCTTTTTGAAATAATAGAAGTCTTTGTGAAAACTTTGAAATCTATCTGAAGTCTTTGCGAAATATTTGAAAGCTTTGTGAAATTCTTGCGAAATATTTGTGAAATAATTAAAGAATAATTAAAATCTTTGTTCAATCTTAAAAATCTATGCGAAGTTTTTGAAATATTCGGTAACATTTGTGAACTTATCGAAATCTTTGTGAAACCTTTGAGAAATGATTGCAATCTTTCTAAAATATCCGAAATCGTTGGCAATATATGAATTTTATACCTGTATTTATTATTTATGTTAAATTTTCACATATTATAATATTATTATACTATGTTTAAATTGTACCATTCAATATTACAAGTCTATACCCCTGCCTCCCTCTACAAAAAAAGGCTCCGCCGCTTCTAACCGAAATTTCAGTACGAATAGCCGGATTTTTTCGGTAACGGTAGTAGGGACCTGAAAAAGCGGCATTTTTTCCGTACAGACACTCCCTCAAATTAAATAATTTTTTTCATTCACAGGAATGCTTTATTTTCATATCTAACATGCCACTTTCTCGCCGAGAACTCTTGATTCAGTAAACAAAAAACAAAACCTGAAAAATGTTTGGCAGGAGAAAAGTAATGCTATGAACCAGTTTCAGTTTCATGATTTAGAAGCTTCTCAACAAACATTTTTAATCGTTAATTAATGGTTCGCGAATGAAGAGGAGTAAAAGCCAGGATCTAATTTGCATAAAGAGGAAGAAAAATGAAGTGTGAAAATAGTGAGAGGTTAAGGAACTTACCTGTTCGCTTTTCGGCGGATGTTTGTATTTTTTATGATGCACCGGATTCTTTTGGTAACACTTAACACCAAACTGACAAGAGTAACGCGGATCGTCTTTATATTGCTTGATCTCCTCCTCGCTCATGTCTTTCGGATTTTTATACATTTTGGCAAAAATCGAACGCCCTTTTTTGAGAGAGAAAAGTAGAAAACGCGAGAGAAATTCGAGAGGCGCGAAGCGAATCGGTCGGATCGTTCACTTGCGTTGTTGCATTCTCTGCGACTCTGTAAACTGACAGAGCTACAGTGTATGCCAATGTGGGCGTCTTGAGCTACTGCGCTTGCGGCAGGGTCGCGCGCTGATTGGCTGTGGTTGGCGCGAAATTCAAAATGAGCATTATGAAGAATTCCTTTCATCAGAATAAATAATCATTATAAAATCCACAATGATACAAATAAACGGTAAAACTTCTGAATTCAGTTGAGAAAAAAAAATTACAACACATATATTTCCTGGATAACAGTTTATTTTTCATTGAATTCCAAAAACTAACTTATATTTTACGAAAAATTTTGATAAATACAATTAATAACTTATTTATACCTTAAATATACGTGCTTTTGCATTTTTTGATGATTATTTATTTTAATTACAAGAATTGCTGTTAATGCCCATTTTGAATTTCGCGCCAACTGCGGCCAATTGGGGCGCGACGCTGACGCAAGCGCAGTAACTCAAGGCGCCCACAATGGCATCA
>CAKNXH010056135.1:41965-63830 GCA_932178445.1 Andricus quercusramuli | reverse complement strand
AAATTGGAAAAACGCTATAGGCCTTAATAACATCAATAACAATGCAAAATTCGATCAAAAAATTTTCTGAGGAAAAAATTTTGTCGAAAATTGAAAAAACGCTATAGGCTTTAATAACAACAATAACGATGCAAAATTCCATGAAAAAAATTTTCTGAGGAAGAAATTTTGTAAGGAGAAATTTTTTTTCGAAAATTGAAAAAATGCTACAGGCTTTAAGAACAACAATCACAAAGCAAAATTTTATGAAAAAATTTTCTGAGGAAAAAATTTTGTGAGGCGAAAATTTTGTCGAAAATTGAAAAAACGATATAGGCTTTAATAACAACAATAACAATGCGAAATTCGATGACAAAATTTTCTGAGGAAAAATTTTGTAAGGGGAAAATTTGTTCGAAAAGTGAAAGAACGCTCTAGGCTTTAATAACAATGATAACAGTGCAAAATTCGATGAAAAAATTTTCTGAGGAAAAAATGTTGTGAGGATAAATTTTCTTCGAAAATTGAAAAAACGCTATAGGCTTTAATCGCAACAATAACAATGCAAAATTCGATGAAAAAATTTTCTGAGGAAAAAATTTTGTAAGGAGAAAATTTTTTCGAAAATTGAAAAAACGCTATAGGCTAGCATAAAAACAATAACAATGCAAAATTCCATGCAAAAATTTTCTGAGGAAAAAATTTTGTAAGGAGAAAATTTTTTCGAAAATTGAAAAAACGCTATAGGCTTTAATAACAACAATAACAATGCAAAATTCGATGAAAAAATTTTGAGAGGAAAAAAATTTTTTCGAAAATTAAAAAAACGCTATAGGCTTTAATAACAACAATAACAATGCAAAATTCGATGAAAAAATTTTCTGAGGAAAAAATTTTGTGAGGGGAAAATTTTTTCGAAAATTGATGAATATCCACAAGTTTAAAGATGAGAAAAATGTGCTGAAGGTAAAAGTTCCTTCCAGACATATTTCTCGCACAACATATAGGTGTTTTTTGAAATATAAGCCTAACAGCGTTGGGGTTTCGGGTCTGATACATTATGCATGTGAATGTGCTAATGGTAGAAGAACAGTTGGTTGCTGTTCTCACATTGCAGCTATCGTTTATCATTCATCTTACGCAAAGTATTTATCAACAGTTTTTAAACCAGCAGAAATACTGAGCGATTTATTTAAGAACGATATTTGCATTCCAGTAATTGACAGTGATAGTGAAGTAGATTGAGAGGCGACGGGACTCACTTTAAAAAAGCACCCCGATAATAAGGAGTTTGAAAACGTACTGCAACCTCCTCGTGGTAAACTCTGGAAACTATACGTGTATAGGCAAAGTGCAGACGTCCTTCAAAAAAATGGGTCCCATCCATCCACCGTGAACCTCGGCAGCGGGCGGCGCCGCACAGTTACGTACATTGTTTTTTTTTAACTATGTTCCACCACATAAAAAAAATCATAAAAAATCTGAGTTGTAGTACACAATGCAAGGATATTTTCTTGAGAAAATAAAAGTGGTATCTCTAAAAGAACATAGAAAAAAAAATTTATAAAATTTTAAAACATGTTTTCAATGCTTATTCTTTGTTCGAGAAATTTATCAATTTTTTTTTAATACTCCAGGGTGGTCTTAGAAACATGTATTTTGTTCATCGAAATCAGTCAAGCCGTTTTCGAGAAAAATCACTTTTTCGATTTTGCTGTCGCCCTCCATATCTCCCACAATAATGGGATTTTTAAGATGAAACTTGGTGGAGTTTCATACCACATGGAAGCGAACTTATGACATCAATTTAAGCTTCATACGAACGGGGGCCGATTTCCCATGTTTATTCCGCTAAGCCCTTTCTGAATTAATATTTTCAGGTTATAAACTAATAGTTCACATGCTGTTCTCTTTCAAAGGAACAACACGTGGAATTGCACGGTCAAGAAAATCATTTTAAGTATATTTGAATAGAAAACTATAATTGCGAATGGAAATACATTCATAACCTTTATGACAATTTTTATGTTTATAGGTTATCATCACGAATTTCACATGCTAGTCTCTTTCAAAGGAATAAAACGTGAACTTGTTACTTACCGTGTTATTATTAAATATAACTTCGAATCATGTTTCGATTTTTTTTAATTATCTGTATAAATTTATTTTAAATTTTAAATTTTTACAATCTCGAATTTTATTAGACAGAACAGACCTAAATAAATTTCTGGGCTTTTTTACATTATCGATCAAATTACAGACCTGTTATCAAGCACGGTCACCGACTCCGCATAATGTCTCGGACATCATGCACTGAGAAAATAAACCTGTTGAAAATAACCAAAATTCTGCTCAAAGTAACCAAGTAAGACTGCTAATATAGCACCTGCAAACTTCGTTGTAAAATCTAACCAAGTTGTATTGGCTAAATTTTTTTGTTTAAAATTAGCAACCTACTTGGTTAAAGTAGCCAACCTCATTCTGTTGCGATATATATATATATATATATATATATATATATATATATATATATTATAACGCCAGTCCCAGCTTTGAGGGATACAAATGAGGAATGACGTCATAAAATCCTGGACTTACCCTTTCGTATGTTGAGCGCCAGACAACCCTTCCATTTTCTGCTGTTAAACCGGTACCAATGTTGAGCGGAGTCCTTCAACAGAAAAGGAAGTGCTCTAAAGAGATCTGCATCTGTCAAAGAACTGCCTCTACTACACTCCTCAACCTGGGTTAGAAACTCCTCTGCGCTACTATCGCGTTTCCCGTCATAATTGAGGTTCCATTTCCTTACTACGGCGTGAATATCGTCCCTACTACGGAAACGCGCGGATGTCGGTAAATCAGAAGAAGGTAAATTGCTTACAGGACTAGGAGAAGACATTTGTAGTCTGGGTCTATTGTCTAAATTACTATTAGGAATATGCTCAGTACAGAAAGGATCGCTAGTGGGTACAAATGAATCTAAAAACGGATTAGTACTGCTAAAATGATTTGAATTCTGCAAAGTAGCAGTAACATAACTAGCCTCCGATTGCCTATCCTCGTCCTGAAAAGTCTGATTGCGCTGCTCCGAAATGTGTGGAAAATTAAAAGGTTGTGTACTATTGCTAGCGGCACTAGTGTGACCATAATCGTTAGAAAAAGGAGTCATCCTAAGCGTTGTGGATTGAACCACGTCCTGAAAGGACGCAGGAATCATTGTGGAACGACTAGCGGGAGTATACAGTGGCGCTGTTTGTTCGTAAGGAGCAAACGTCACTATACTGGCTATTGTTCTCGCGAAAGTAACGCTACTAATGCTTGTAACCGGCGTGAATAAGGATTCCGTATCTACGTTAGTACTGCGAGGAGTGGGGGAAATTGATGACTGAGCCCGCGATGTGACGATAGAGTTACTGAGAGTAGTTGGTGGGGATACCCGAAGCCTTTCCAACTCGGTAGTCAAGTCGCGCTCCCCACACTCTTCCCAAGTACGATGCATATGGCGACAATGCTGGTGGAACCGAACCAAACGCCATCTCATCGCCATAGCATCCCCTTCGGAAGAGAGATCGAAATAATGGAGTATTTCTTGGAGCTCGTTGACTGTTAAAGAACTCGCCCAGTTAATTATAGAGTCAGTTGTTTCGGCCCACAACTTGTCAACCTTAATGGTAGACTGATCCATTTTGCTCAAAGTTTTTAACTTGATAATTAAATAATCAAGATCCTTCTAAATAAATTCTTTAAATCCGTTAAATATTCGAAACTAATATAAAATAGGGAAAACGAATGCGTTCTTCACAATGAAAAAAAAAAAGGTAAACATTGTAACCAATTGATAAAGGTTATTCCCCAACAAACATAATCATAATGTTTTGTTTAAATAAATAAATCACAAAAGCATCGTGAGATAACTGATAAATCAGCCAAATGGATCATATCAAACACAATCAAGCAGGTAATCAATATTGAACCCACAGCAATACGTTTCTAGGGTACATGGTAAAATTCACAAAATGTAATGGCAGGTTCATGAGATTCAAGAAAGATGTGTAAATCAGACCTATATATAGGTATACCACAACATTTTCAATAAATAAATCACATAAATTCAATAAATAAATCGAATAAATATTTCACATAATGTAAATCAGGTAAACAATTCACTCAAATAACATCAGGTAAACAATTCATCTTAATAACACCAGGTAACAAATCTCAAATAAAATACCGATAAATAATTTAAAATGATCCATAAAATAAAAGATCAAATATCAGTTAGCCTATGAACTGTCATGGCCGGGTTGCTTTGGTTCCAGCCCCTGTTGCTTCGAAAACATTTCACTTTTCGTTATTTAAAAAAAAGTAAATAAATAAATTAAAAGGATTCAATAAAATTGTATAATCCCTAATTTAAACGTTTCGGCCCCACGTTGGGCGCCAAAAATTTATAACGCCAGTCCCAGCTTTGAGGGATACAAATGAGGAATGACGTCATAAAATCCTGGACTTACCCTTTCGTATGTTGAGCGCCAGACACCCCTTCCGGGTGTCGTCCGACAGGAAAAAAATCAAGTTCTTAAAAATTTTTAATTAGCCTAGAATAACTCGGAAAAGGAAAAGAAGAAAAATAATTGCCCTGACTCAGGGTAGAGGGATTTCGTGAGGGTCAGAAACGCTTAAACCATCTTTCAAGTTTAAAGAAATATATAAGTGACTTTATTGGTAGTAAAACAAATTGAAATTAATAGTGAGTATGACAGTTGTTTGCCTGAAGGGCGGAGATTTATGACATTGTTATGTATTCCTCGAACAAGTTATACAACCCGCCATTTTATCGTCAACAGACGCTGACCTTGAGCAAAGAGACAACACGGAAAAGCTTAACTTAAATAAAACTAAACGGGATCAAAATTACGCGGAAATTATGCTTACAATTCAGAAAATTAAGGAAAACACTGTACAACGTATACCGACTCACTCAAAACTAAATAAACCGAAACATCTCAAAACCAAAAAAAAAAAACGAAATCCAAATCAGACTCAGAGTAACAAAAAAAAACTAGAGGTACACTCTGACGCCTACCTTGCTCCCTTTGAGAGAAAACCGAGGTCCTTTATCCAAACAAAAAGTCTGAGGTACTTTGGGTATATTCCAATGGCTTCCTTCAAAACGGAGTCGGCAAGGCAAGAGCTCAGTTCTCCAGTAACGACCAACACGAACTGATTTCTTGGCGTCCTTTCGCCGGCTTCCCGCTCGTCTACCTCGCTCCCCGACCAGGTCCAGTAGGTGCTGCCCCCTTGTCGATGCATGCACAGCTCTCGTCGGTAGAATAGATTTCTTCCTAAGCACCTTTGGAGATCGTGCGTGAATCATTACCTCGTGTCCGGTGTGCCGGTGGTAACAAAGATGGCCGCCCGTGTGTAATGACAGGTGCCGAGCCGGTTGTGATTTCGACACTCCGCAGTTGTAGTAAATAGTGATTCAATCCCGGGTGACATGGATTGAATCTCGGGTTGACGTGCGTGGTGAAGTGGACTATGTGTATGGTGTGGTGGCAGTGCCCCGTTGTTAAATCAACCTGTGGGTGACGATTATGAAAGGCCTCCTTCCTTCCCTTGTTGGTATTTTTGGCGACGAGAGGGAAACATCAAAGTTTTTCTTCTAATTGAGAGAGAGACTCTCCAATCTCTCAAGGAAACAAAGGTAGGACGTCAAGTGCCCTAATACATAAGTGACCTAGCCCTAACCTAAATCAAAGTGTACATTGTACCTACGGGTAACGTCCCTTTTATACAAAAGAAAATAATTTGTAGAAATTCTTTTACTTCACACTCATACACATACTACGCTCCCAGACTCATTCCTTAAATAGTAGAATTTGAGTTCGTGCTGGCCTTGGAAAGTATCGCGATTATTTTTAAATAATTTATGTATAAAGTCAGGGGAGGATCCTCAACAGGTGGTAAGCCACCTCGTTACAATATATATAGCGCATGCATTTTCCCCAAATTCTATTTGTTAGACTTCCCATTTGACCGAATTTCTATGCAGCCGAATTCTATGCAGGTCTCGTAGCAAATTGCATACGTCCTCGTCTGCCATATGTCCAGTGCACTTTTCACATTTTGCACTAAAAAATTTCCACTTTTTTTGGGCGCGTCACAAACCACAACCACAACGCATGCGCAATTGTGCTAAAATCTCTACTCGTTTAAAATCTGTCACTACTCGGTTAAAATCTGTCAATTTAACTTGATTTACTTTTACTAACTTGCTTGAGAAAAATTAACAAGCTTATTGATTGTGTAAAAAGAGACTAGTTTGCTTGTAAAAATATAACTACTATCTGCAGCTTGGTTAAAATGTAATGCAAAGCACTTGTTTACTTGTAACTGAAAAATTCGTTTCATTTTAACAAAAAAGTACTCCATCAAATTTTGCAGAGTTAAACTTGGTTCCGACAACCATTTAATGTGTTATTTTCTACCATTTGACTTTAAGCGTTTCAGCTCGGTTGTGAATAGCAACAAGCACATGATTACTTTCAACAATTTATTGATTGTTTTTAAATAATATGTCTGTAACCGAGCTATTTATCCTACTCGGTTAACTAAAAATTTTCTCCGTGTGCCTTGTATGTCATGTTGCAAGATTTTATTATTTCAATATATTTAGAACGTTTACAAAAACAATTTATGATGCAAGATATTTAAAGAAATACTTCACCTATTGAAGTCTAATATTAACATGCTTCAAGTATTTCAAAATATGTCGTAAGTGCTTAATTGCGCCTTGCTCTTTTTTTGACCTCCTGTACCCTTTCGACAATTGTGTCCTGGTAACAGGTTTTGATCATGCGAAATCATATCTTTACGCCATGTATTCCAGAGTCCATATCGCTGAGCAGCTTTGACGCATCTCCGATTCCCTTCCGCATTGGAAGCCACATATTGCCCTTAGAGTCGCTGAAACTTTTGAGCTCTCCAATAACTTCCTGCAATTCCTCTAGGCATGCCTTCAATTTGTTTGTCTTTGACTCAAAACCCTTCCACATATATTGGAGAAGAAAATGGTCACCCCGATCCTCCTCTTCTGTGGCGTCCAAAGGACCTCCAAGCTCCTCACACACGCTCCTTTACAAGTATGTTTGGTTCCCCTCGAAATCCGTGAAACCGGCACTGACCACCGGGGCTGGAACTTGATCGGAATCAGTGGTGAGATTGCTGCTCCCTTGAAGTATATTGTTTTTAACATACCTACTTATTTCTGGTTTTAATTCGGGGTTCCTTCCCCTAGCTGGTTTTTGTCCGCCCTGGGTATTTGATTTCCCCGGTACCACCCATATCTGGAAAGCGTTACCCTATCCGCAACCTGGGGAGGCGCCCGATGGCGGACCAGCAACCCCACAGGGACGATTTGATCATTGGACCAGCGAATAATGATGTAAGTTCACACACGTCTGTTAAAGAATGCAGGACGTGAAGTTGCAGAGCCACATTTCAATTTTGAGATGATTTTCGGAAATTTCGAAGGTTCTAAAAACCTCTGACAGGATAAAATAAAGGCAGATTACTTTTCTAGGTTATTGTTCTCACCAAAAGAAAACTGTTTTTATATGCACATAGAACCTATCACTATTAGAACAAGATTAAAGTCACTGGAACGTAATTTTATGATGAAAGTGCTATATCCTTCTATCAGTTTGTCAATGGATTGACTCAAACTTGGAGAGAATTTTTTACCCGGAACATGCCAAATGCATGTGGTGTGCCGTCTATTCGAAAAAAGTATCAACTGGTACGATTTTAGACCATCCTGATGCACAGTCTGGACGATTTGAAATGAATGGATCCTCCTATTTACGCTGTGTTGTTCAGAAATGTCGTCCACTTCATCATTAATTGAGTTTGAATTGTCTACAAATTTTTTAAATCCTCAATATTAAGAGTATCTTCCATAGGGATATTACTTTCAATAGGGTTGACTAATGCAGCTTCACGTTGTTAAACAATGCGTGTAGAGTGACCTATTCCGCGTTGAAAGTTACAATGAAGAGTCCAAGTTACTTATACTTTGTGCCTAATAATTAATATATAATTTACATACATTCGCATGTGGGCATTTCCACAAAAAGTGTCATTAAAAAAAAAAAAATAATGAAAAAAAGTCTTGAGGCACACATTTACATTTTTCTTCCTACATTCTAAGTACATTAAAAAAAAAAAATTTTCGAAATTGGTCAATATTTTTTAGCATGCGCCCAGTTTGTACAAGATATTGAAACTTGTACATCCATAAGCATAATTGAACGAATAATATTATATGAATGGAAGATCAAGGAGGGTTGCTTCTTCTTTCAAATTCTTAGGGTACTTCCCAATAATGTATAAATCACCATCTTTTAATTAAAAATATATAACGAGTGTCTGGAAAGAAATAAGTTGGACTTTGTTTGAAAAAATTCGAAACCTCATCACTCAATTTTAAGTAATCATACTTTATCTTTTATTTTAAATCGTGGTCGGTTTTTTTTACCAATATTAAATTATTTCCTGACCATTTGGAATATAATTGTTCGTAACTTAAACAGTTCAAAGAAAATATACCTTATGATTAAAAAGTATCCCGAATTTCTCATTCAAACAAACCGCGCTTGAGATATCGTCAAAACATTTTTTTCTAGGTTAGTACATCTGTCATATGGTGCTCAAAAATATGTTTGAGCGCCATCTGACGGAGTTTGTGCGTGATAGCTTTGTAAGCAAGTAATTGTTTGTTGTGTTCTGCGAATTTTGCAATGTCGAATTTATTTGAGCAAAGAGTTTTCCTGAAATGTTGTGTTCCTAACAAAATATCATGTGCAGAAGCGTTGAAAATGTTGACGGTAGCCTACGTGGCCTCGACAATGTCGATAATATAAAGAGTTTCAAGCGGGCCGTACTGTGGCTGATGATTTGCCCCGTTCCAATCGTCCATCTACCTCTTTGACCGATGAAAACATCAAAAAAGTTAAGAAAATTGTACTCGAGGATCGTCGCGTGAGCATCACGGAGATAGCAACCAATCCTGATGTCACGTTCGGATCAGAGCAGAGCGTTATGCACGATATTTTGGGCATGAGACGAGTTAAAGTGCGGCTTGTGCCAAGAGTGTGAGCCGCGCCGTCGCACACATCTCATTTTGTACGCGACTATTTGACCAAAAACGACGTTCATACCGTTCCGCAAGCTCCATATTCACCTGACATGGCTCCTTGTGACTTCTTCCTATTCCCGCGACACAAGTTACCACTTCGCGGAAGGCGTTTTGAGACGATTGACACGATAAATGAGAATTCGCGGAAGGAGCTAAAAACGATTCCAAAATCGGCCTATGAAAAGTGTTTTGAAGATTGAAGGAAGCGTCGGAATATGTGCATTGCTTGCAATGGAGGTTTCTTTGAAGAGAATGAAATGAATATCGATAAATAATTGAACCATTTTCGTTTTATTAAAGAATTTCGGGTACTTTTTGATCATAAGGTATTACCTCATTCATTATTTTTACAACGAAGTATTGCGAAATATCACAAGAAAATAAAAATTATGTAACCTGTATTACTAAGGTCTCTTTTTTTATTCCGCTGGGCTTTCCTTCAAGCTTCTGCTTGACGCTATGTTGTCTGATTTTGCCTTTTTCGCAGTAAAAACTCTCCATTTATATTATTTTTGTTCAACAATAATACAAATTAATACTCAGTAATATAATAAGTTTAATATCTGATATTATTTTTAAAAAATTTACCGTAGTAATAATTTTTGTTAATATTCTAGAATTAATACTGTGATATCGCTATCTTCAATTTTGATTTTCTCGGAACAGAATGATTTTTTTAGATCAAATATTCTTTATTCTCATTCGGCACGCCCATACCTCGGGAGCATGTTTTCTTTCTGTAACAAAATAAAAATTCCATTTTTAAACGCTATGAAAATCCGATGCTGAAGACCCATGACATTTTAGTCTTAAAATTCTCTGACGATTTTTGGAAATTGGCTAACCTGTTTACATTATGCTTACATTATGCTTTGAAACGTTACAAAAATTTCATAAAAGTTGAATCGAAATTCCATGTATAATTTATGTATAAATTATATATATTTTTGAGGTCTCGTGGAATTACTTGTTTTTCTGCGATGGCCTTCAATTCATTGTAACGTTTTGTTCCAAATTCGAATCACAAGCGTAAATGCTTGTGTCCGTCTCCTCATAAATTCTGTTGGTTTGCTTGATTGTATGCATGATAGTATGATTGTTGAATTGCTATATGGTTTGCGTGAGGATTTGCTTGATGAATTCTTCGAATGATAGCTTCATGGTTTACTGTATGGTGTTCTTGATGGTCCCTTGAAGGCTTGCTTGATATTGTGCTTGACGAACTGCTTGAAGGCATGCTTCGTGGTTGGCTTGATTGACTGTTTAAAGGATTGATAGATGGTTTACATTGTGAGTTAGTTGAAGGATTGCTTGCGGGATTGGTCTGCTTATACCAGCAGCAACTGTATATTTTCTCACGCGATCCCGGTTTATTTCATTTTTTTATGATTTACGGGATTGTTTATCTAATTGTTTGCTTCATGGTTTATTCTATGGGTTGCTCGGCGGATTGCTTGAAGTTTTCCTTGATGCTTTGCTCTACGTAAAGCAGAAGCTTTATCAATCTCATTAACTTTTGTCAAGCGACCTCTGTTCATCCATCCAATTATGACATTTTCCCTTGGTACTAAAGTTGAGTTTTCATTGAAATTACTCATCTCGCCATCAACTTTTCTTTGTAAATTAATTAAATATTGGTTAGGTTCATGTTAAAATAGCCTGATAGAAGGAAGGTTGAAACCGCGGGATTTAGAAAACAATTCCACTAAACTCTGTGAGCTTAATTCTGTAACAAGAAAAAGAATTAGGCGATTTTTAGTACTTATAATATGAATTAGAAAGATTAGGCAGGAAAGTACATGTAATTTATTCATAAGAGTATGCACAATTTTTCAGTACTGAACATTGGGCAAAGTAAAATACAATACCAATGACTTTTTTCTTTGAGAAACTGTATATTTGAAGTTTCATTATTCTATAAAATACTTTAGAAACATTTCATTTTCCACAAGTTGTAAAATTTAGTTTTTATATCAAAAGAAAACATTGTACATGTTAAATTTATATGCACTTCTATAGAAAATGCATGACGGAATACTTGAACGGACCCTTACATCGCGTTTCTGTAATTGTACGTGCATTTACATAAATATTTGTATCGCGAATAAAGTAAGATAAAATAGATTAGGGGTACAAATAATTCTAGTTTTCTCATTTTGGAGCAATAACATGTAAGCACGTTATGTTGATCGTTGTATGATTCAGAATTATGCGACATAGCTATGAGGTGTAATATGCTAAATAAAACTGTCATGGAAATAATTTTAGTGACGCCTTTGTTTTTCTCTGACATCAATTATTAGAAGGATAAACAAGCTAGTTTTAATTACATTTACCATCATGTCAACGACTTGATTGCTACATTCAAAACTTTATATGGGAATATTATTTGTGAATTATTATATTAAACCTTGTACAAGAAAAGCTTTAGGGGGTTTCTTTCCAGAAAAAGTGCGTAGTTCGTAAAATTACAACTTTTTTGTACAACAAATTTTTGTGTTCGATCATTATTTTTTGATAAAATCGACCAAAAATGAAAATCACGCTGATTTTTCATGATTGTAGCCAAAAAAGAATATATCTTGAAAAGTATGCATTTTAGATTTACCTTCTAAAGGAAAATGTAAATTTACTTAACAGTTTTTTTGCAAATAATTAGTCGGAAAGTTCACATCGTAGCCGAGTCTATGAAAAAAAGTTATATCCGAGAACTCTCTTTTTTGTCTGTCTCAAATAACAGGTTTATCAGTGAATTGTTCGACAATACATGAAGGTTGAAACCAAGCTGATTCCGTAGCAATTTTTCTCGTAAATCAAATAAAACGTATGGTTGAACTTGTGCGGTACCCATGGCGATATTACTTCCGGCGATCACTTGATCGCACTAAATTTAAGACTGTTCTATTTTACCTCTTGTTCGATTCATTCTGACTGACAAATCACAATAACACACTGAAAAAAATAGTTGGTTGGGACAACTAATAAAGTAGTAGGGCCAACTACTTTAGTTTGTAATATATGCCGCAACAACTTTCGATGGTACATACTATTTTCAGGTAATTGTACTCACTACTTAAATCAATAAGTCTTAATATTAAATTAGTTAGTCTTACGAATAAACTAGTTGATCGCACTACTTAAAGTAGTAATCCCCACCATTACAATTAGTAAGTTTTACTATTTATAATAGTAGCCCTTACTATTAAAATTATTAAGTTTCACTATTCAAATTAGTAGCCATTACAATATATTTAAATTAGTAGTCATTACTGTATATTAAAACTAGAGAGTTTTATTATTAAAGTGGAAAACGAAGTAAGACAAAAGGTTGAGAAACTAGAGGTAGGGAACTATATAGATTCGGATCACTTTCGCATAATAGTGACAGTAGAGGCAGAAATGAGTAATAACAATCAGGCTAAAGAGGAAGCAAAAGTAAGAAGAGCAGGAAGAGGGGATTGCTCAATGGAAGGTAAAGAACAGTTTAAAGAAAAGGTCAGGAATATCAAAATAAAGAAAAGAAATGTAAACGAGGAAATGGAAATAATGGAAGGAGAAATAAAAGGAGTATCAGAGTACACAAGCAGAAAAGAAATCAATGTAGGAGGGGATAGAAGTGAATGGGATGAGAATTGTAGAAAGAAGAAGAAGGAATTGAAAAGGGTATTATGTAAATGGAGAAAAAGGACAAGTAGTGGAGAAGAATATAGGAGAAAAAAGAAGGAACATACTGAGTTGCGTTATAAAAAAAGAGGAGGAAAATAAAAAGTTTGAAGAATAAGACGAGAAGGTTAGGACAGAAGAAGAGGTTCGGAAGGTGGCGAATAAAGAGAGAACAAGAAGGAAAAGAGTGAGCCAGGATAATGAGATGATAGAATGTAAAAAATATTTTTGGAATTACTAGGAGGGGTAGAGAGGAAAGTTAGGAAAGGAGGAAAAGATGGTAGGGAAGCAGATGAGGAGGAGGACATTACAAGAGAGGAAATAGTCAAGGTATTAGGGATGATGAAAGATGGAAAGCCACCTGGTATAGATGAAATTCCAAATGATGTATGGAAATATAGGGGAACGGAATTGAAGGAATGGGCATGAATAACGCTCAATAGAGTATTGAGATGAGAGAGGTGGCCAGGATTATGGAAAGAAGGCGTAGTGATACCATTAGTGGAGAAAGTCAAAGGGGAGAAGGTTCAAAGGTTATAGAGAAGTGACACTAATGCCAATACTGTATAAAGTATAATGTGACTGTTTTATCGGAAAGATTGAAAAAATAAGTTGCGGAGAAAAAGATACAGCCACCGAATCAGACAGGATTTAGAGAAGGGATAGGGGTGATGGACAATATATATGTTCTGAAATATTTAGTAAATAAGAGGATTGAAAGGAAGAAAGGGGCAATGATAGCAGTGTTCGTGGATTTGAAGATGGCGTTTGACTTATTAGACCGAGGCGCGATAAAAAAAGTTGTGGTGAAAAAGGGGATATGAAAGTGATTAATAGAGTATCTGCAATTTTTAGAGATACAGAAAGCAAGGTAAAGATAGGGGAGCAAGTGGGAGATAGTTTCTGGTTGGTGAGAGGGGTAATGCAAGGATGTCCTCTGAGCCCTCTTTTATTCAATATATTAATATCAGACTTGGAGTTAGGATAGGGAACGAAAAGGTATATACACTGACATACGCAGACGATATAGTGTTGAAGGCAGAGGATGAAGAAGGGATAGCGGGCTTACTTACAGGATTAGAGAAATACTCACATGGAAAAAAGTTGAATTCAAATGTAGAAAAAGGCGAAGATAATGAGATTTAGAAAAGGAAGGGGAAGAGAGCAATAGGGCTAATGAGACAGATATAGGGAATAAGAAAAAGTAGGTTTAAAAAAAATTGGAGAAGGAGAATGTGGTTATTGGATACGCTGGTATGGCCGGTATGAGGTTATGGAGCAGAGATATGGGGATGAAAAGAAAGGAAAGAGGTTGAGAGTTTACAAGAAAGGTACATAAGGTGGACGCTAGGGGTAGACTGGACGACGCCGGGATATGTGGTGAAAGAAGAAGCGCAAAGGGATAAATTAAGTACTAGAGCGGGTAAAAGAGCATTGAATTTTTAGACGAAGCTGAGGGTGGGCGATGGAATTAACGAGATGAGAAGAAGAAAAGCGGGAGTTCTTTATGGCTAGAGATATTGAAGACGGGACTGGAGTCAACTATGAAGAAGTGGAGGAAAGGGAGAGAGAAATACAGTTAAAAGAAATATGGGGGACGGTTGAGGAATCAAAATTTAATAAATGATATAAGATTATAAGAAAAGAAGGAGTACCAAAGTATTTAGAAAAGAGATAAGGAGAGAAAAGATGGACCAGAATAGGCAAGATTTGGATTGGGAAACGAGTTGAGGGCAGGTAGGTATTGGGAAAAGAAAGTGAACAGGAAGTGCAGTATCTGTGAATGGGAAGAGGAAAAATGGGAGCATGTATGGGCAGTATGTAGGAGATGAATGGAAGATAAAGGAAGCTGGCAAGAGAATGCGGTAAAGATTGTAGGGGAGGATGATTTGGGGGAAGAGTGGATGCAGGAGTAAGAGGGCGCTAGGGAAGCCAATGAGAAAGAATGGATGCAAAAAATGGCAAAATGTAGGTACAAGAGAAGTGAAAGAAAAAGGAAATGGAAGTCGCTTAAATTGGAAGCGTAAAGATTTATAAGTAATGGTTATGTATATACGTTTATATATATACACATTTTTTATATACGTTATGTATATAAGTAAATTAAGATGCTTTTACGTTACCTCTCTCTCTCCCTCTCTCCTCCCCCCTCTCTCTCTCGCACTCCCGCTTTCGATCACTCGCTTACTCGTTCGCTAACACGTCCCAAATTGTGCTATCGTCAAAAATATCAATAAGAACATAGATATAAGATTTTCTGTGAATAGGTGTAAATAACTGTAAATAGAAAGGATAAGATTTCATCCAACTTGTAGGAGGACATTAGTGTACTATGTTATGTAACCGCGAAAAAACTCTTTAACAATTTAGAATTTGTAAGGAAAAACCTTATTTAATCGACTTCTTCCAGACCATTTATTAGAATTATAGTACACAAAAATGACGTTTCGGAATCAGACCGATTCCCTCATCAGACTATCTTTAATATTTCGCAGATAGTCGATTAATATTTTGAAATATAAACAGTTAGGTGAAATCGAAGAAAATTTTTTTCTCTCAAAAAAGTGTATTAAAATAGTCATTCTCGATATAACTATAGTGCTCATTTTAAAATAATTCGGACCTTAGTGATGACAAAATATGTAGAATTTAATTAATATGTTGATTATTCGAAGTTGAAAAATTTATATAACCCCTATAAATTCAATTTTTGATTTTTTAATTTTTAACATAACTATCATAAAAATTTTGCAACTTCGAATAATCAACATATTAATTAAATTCTACATACTTTGTCATCACTAAGGTCCTAATTATTTTAAAATGAGCACTATAGTTATATCGAGAATGACTATTTTAATACACTTTTTTGAGAGAAAAAAATTTTCTTTGATTTCACCTAACTGTTTATATTTCAAAATATTGACCGACTATCTGCGAAATACTAAAGATAATCTGATGAGGGAATCGGTCTGATTCCGAAACGTCATTTTTGTGTACTATAATTCTAATAAATGGTCTGGAAGAAGCCGATTAAATAAGGGTTTTCCTTACAAATTCTAAATTGTTATTCCCAGACGTTAAATCATGAATAATTACATCACGGAAATTCTTTTCATGACTCTTTAACAATATTATGACAAGTAGAAGTCATGTTGATAATGCACAAAGGCTAAGTGACGATAAATCAATGGAGTTGAGTTTTTATAGACATTCTAGAGCTGTCTGCGTGTAAATACTGTGTTTAAATAATGTTATGGAGAAACGAGAAAAAATCTGCCTGGCACCGGATTTGAACCGGGAACGCTACTACACACGAGTGGAGCGTTAACCAATTAATGCTCACTGAATAAAATCAATAAGCATTTACACTGAATTACAGTGACATGACAAAGTAATATTGGTATCAATTGCAATGGATGCTGCTTAAAAAATATGTTATGCCTTCAAAAAAGAAACTTGACGCGCACCAAGCACCCGCTGTTGATGCTGGTTACAAATAATAATTATTATAAAAAAATTCATCACCGAGGCATTTTCTCATTAAAGAAGATTTTCTACACGAAGAATTCGAATTCCGAAGAATATAAATACAATTAAGTGTACGATACTCGGTTATATATCATATCTCATTTATTTAAGAGCATTGCTTCGGTTCTTAGGATTAAAGAATTCTCTCGAATACAGGTAAATGTATTTCATTTTTTCAAAAGCATCCAAGGAAATTATGAAAGAATCAAGGGATTTAAAAGAAATTCGAGACAATTTGAATGAATCGAAGGAAATTTTGAAGAATTCAATGAAATTTGAAAGAATTTTACTGAGATAATGTTATTAAATTTTTGTATTTCAAATCGTTCTTATTGAAATGATTGCCTTCGTGTCCTCTTCAATTCTGTTGTGGTGCTTGATGGATTGCTTGAAGGTTTGTTTTATCTTTTGCTAGATTATTTACTTCTTGGTTTGCCAGACGGTCTAGTTTTCGGTTTGCTGCTCGTCTTGCTTTCTGTGTCGCTCTGCGATTAGCTACAATTTCATCATCCTCACGAACAAATGAAAAACGACGGTTCACGCCCAATCGCTTAAGTTCATTACGTGACAGACTTACGAATTTATTAGTCTTTGTGTTAAACACATGGCCAAGTTCACCAAACAAATTAGATAGTGGTCTGATGATATCTCTCTGCATCCACCCAATGATGACGTGATCCCTTGCTACTAACGTTGAACATTCATCGAATTCAGTCATATTGTCATCCGCGATTTTTCGTAAATTAATTAACTGTGGATTATGCTCGTATTTGAACTCTGTGACAGGAGGAAAGTAGAAACCATGGGATTTAGGAAATAATTCAGTTAAGCTCTGCGAACTAAATTCTGTAAGGAAAAATAGAGATTAGTTCATTTTAATTTTTATAACGTAACATGAATTACGATGATCAAATAGGCGAAAACATGCAAACAAATTTCGCAATCATAACGTCTATTTGTCTCTTTCACTGATAGTAAGAATACCTTGCACATTTTGGTGAAGCTTCAACAGATATTTCAAGTTTTATACATTCGAAAATGTAAATTTTAATACTGTTGAATGTAACAACAGGGTAGACACAGGGCATGGTGGAATTACAATAATGAACCAAGAATGCCAGATTTCTGCATCCATCTCGCAAGTACCTCCGCATGTTTGTGGTACATGGGTATGGCTTCAAGGTTACGAAACAGTGATGGCTTCGGACCTCATAGGGCATTGATCACAATAACTATCATTTTACCAGCATACTTTTGGTAAAGTCGTGGCTGTCCGCTTGCCTTATAAGGTCTCGCGATACCTCTACGTTGATTTTGATATTCTTTTCGAGCGGATACGCGAACGCGATCACGAACATAGTTCGTTTCCCAAAGGGAAAGAAAACGATGTTAGGCCTCGCTTGCGTAATGGAGA
The DNA here is from genome assembly GCA_932178445.1 of Andricus quercusramuli. Taxonomy (NCBI): domain Eukaryota; kingdom Metazoa; phylum Arthropoda; class Insecta; order Hymenoptera; family Cynipidae; genus Andricus; species Andricus quercusramuli. Next base: position 46,044 of record CAKNXH010056135.1, on the reverse strand, counting down.
CTATGATCAAGAACTTATAGCTCCAGTAAATTCAGGACTAATCGTACTAGACAGCTAACTCTATCTCCCTCAGAGCGTTCTACAGGGCATGGACGAGGACAACTCCATAAGAGCCACAAAGATAGTAGTAATGCATTCTTATGAATGAGAACCATCTTGTGAACAGGATACGTATGCAGAAAGTTTTCCCAACCGCTACAGGAAAAAGCTACAGGCGAAGAAGAGGAAGCGACATTAAGACCAACCCAGAAAGCAAGCATCTGTCGAGAGATGATGTCGGTTTCAGGACAAGGAGTAACATTAACATCCAAAATCTGGCTGAAATTTATTCAACTAAAATCGAAGGGCGAATCCGACGATGGAATAAGCCAAAGCTGCTGATAGTCAAGCAGAACATTGTTGATAAAATACGAGTGTTATCTGACGCAAGGAGGAGAATACAGAAGATGAAGGGGTAGGTCAAAGAGAATTAGCAGTTTTTTGCTGACTCATAGCGCCACATCAGCGATCTTCTTGTTTTTGCAAAAACCTGCCCAAGCCCGAACAGGTCACGATTTTTTGGAGAGAGATTTATGATGTTCGAAACCTACTGAATGACGACATAGAAAACATCATCCGATTCAAGAAGCCTTGCGACCACCTTATAAGATCTGAAGAGGAATGTCCACCAATTACTGCCGACGAAGTAATGGAAGAACTTAGGGGCCCGAAGAACTTCTCCGCTGCCGGACCGAAGGAAGTCGACATATCCCTCAATAAGGAGCTACATGCGAATAACTGTCTGAAAATCGTTCGGAATCTTCGGACTATTTCCGAGCAGGCTGTCAGGAGAACCTGCTGTTCGATAGGAACGTCTGCAAAAACACTGCATTCTATAGCCGCAATCTATCGAGGGCCTGCACTGGTTACCAGAAGGCTTTCGAATCACCTTCCCAGATACTTATCGTTAGTTGGTTGTTAAGCCTACAGGTTCATTCACTTTAATGGAGAATTACTCATATGCAAAAGAGCTTGCATATTATCTTGTCTTTTCCGTGCTTTCACATCCCACACCGTAAAAGTGGCCCCAGACTACTAAATGGTCAGGAAGCACGATATGATTGGCAACGGAGCATTCCTTTATAAATCCGCGGACCAGGTGGCCGAAGCCCTTGGCCTGGATCTTAATATCAGAAGTGATGAAAGTGCATTATTCCATCCATATGCCTTACCTCTGGAAGCCCAAGTAAAGAAAGCAGAAGTTTCATTTAGGCATGCTAGGGCGGTGTCATTTTCACCTTAATATACCGTAGTCACATTTCACGTCGAGAATTTCCCAGTCATAAATGCCGAGCGCATCATGAACATGGTGAGCATCTCGAACACATACGATCCGGGTATTCCACTCACGCAGGAACGTGAGTGATCAAATTCTCGGCTCCAGCTAACCACACTATCCAAGTCAAGGAAAAGGCTAAGGGGAAGTGATATCGGGGTATTGCAAGGGAGCAGCGGCAACTGTGCCTACATTATTCTGTTCAAATGAATGTCCTTCTGATCCGTGCCTTCGTAATCTCATGAACATTCCCGCATGACGAAACCTATTGAGGCACTTGCGAGATGGATGCAGAGAGCTGTCATTCTTATTTCGCTCGGTGTCTTTGAGACACAAGAATGTTTCATTGGTCGGTCACTGTAATTCCATCGAACCACGTGGCCACCTACCTCACGTTCGTGAGGCTCAGCTATAATTCATATGTAGGCAGAGCAAGCGGCCGCCTAGATGCGGCATGATTTAAGGGCGGCAAAATATTTGGTCATTTTTTGAATTTTAGAACGTGGATAGAAGTTAATTTATTCTATTCGTTCTAGAGCTCATTCCACTCAAAATTGTATAACGAGCTTTTGATTTGAGCAGAAAGCAATGCATCTACCGAGGTTAAGGTTGAGCTGAGGACTTCTGTAAATATCACTCGAGGAGTATATTATAACACGATAAGGCCCCCTGAAAGTGAGCGTTAGATAGCCCTCATTTATGTTCACTGCAGGGATTTTTGTTGTTTTGTTTATCATTTTGAGTGCAGAAAGATTTACAATTATAGCATTTGGCTAAACAATTGCAGATGATTGAAGATTTAATTTTCAAATAGCTGTTGGTGAAATTTCACATACTATCGGGGTGTCCCACCCACGCAGGAACGACGTATATCTATAGACATAATGCGGCCCTATGAGTTCTTTATCAATTGAACTAAACGAGAAGTGCCAAATTTTCTGGAACTACGATTTTCGGGCCACCGTCTCCGTTGCTCAATCGAGACCTGACATTGTTCTCCAAGACTTCGAGAAACGAACTATATTCGTGATCGAAATCTCGGCTCCATCCGAATACAACATCACTGCAAAGGAGAAAGAAAAAGACGAGAGATGTCAAGACCTTAAAAGAGAGCTCCAACAACTGTATCCAAAATATTCGGTGCGAGTACTTGTCCTTGTGATAGGTGCTCTCGGAGGTGCGAAGCTATCATTGGTTCGAAACCTTAAACCAATACCCGTATGCCAAAAATATGCCAAGGCACTTGCGAGATGGATGCAGAAAGCTGTCATCCTTCAGTCGCTTCGTGTCCTCAAGACACATGAGGGTTTTTGTTATGGCAGCTTCTCTCAGTGCCACCCTTCGGTGGTTGTTTAACCTTTTCTTTTTTAATTATATATAGTCTACAGTACGGTCAGAGAATACATTGTTCGTTATTCAGTGGCTATTTGTGGATCTAGTAGTTTATCAGTGTGACGGCGCTTGGAACTAATAATTTCTCAGTAGCTGATACCGTTCTTTAAAGGGCTATCTAACGCTAACCTTTCAAGGGGGGGGGGGGCTATAGGCTCATAACTTGATAGTTTCAAATAAAAGTAATTCATGTTAATTTATTGATAATAATAGTTTCTCAGTAATTTGTGTTATCATTTTGTGTTGTTTTAATTACTACTCACAATCACTCTTTTAAATTAAACGTCAACGCGTTAAGGAAATTACAACACCTGAAAGCTGCCCTAAAAAGTCTTTATTCAGCAGTTTTGATGCCCATTTCAACTGCGGTATCAAGCCTTTTCGAGGCAGTTGCAAATATTAGCCCTATAATGTGCCACTTTACAGAACGATAAAAGGCGTCAAAAAGCTACTTTATCGTGCCGATGCTGGAAAAAGATTATTTCTGCCACGTTTCTAACTTTCTGAATCGAATTTTTCAAGTTATGTAATCTACTTGGATTTCCTCATTAAATTATTGTATAAAAACGAAGAATTTAAATAGAAAATTGGCCTTTGCACATTATTCGAACGAAACTCCAACCACGCCTTGTAGTATTTTTTTCGGATAATTAAAAATTAATAAAGGATCTATAAACATATAAAATATTTGAACAAAACCACATGAAAACTGAAATAATAATTGCCGTCTGCGTCTTATATGGCGTAAAAAGATACCATTCCCTGGATGCGCGAGTTCTAGATTTTAATTCTAGTTTTTTTTTTTTCAATCGTGCTCAAGTGGACAAATTTTGGAACTTTTTAGTGAAAATGAAACAAAAGGTTGTGTACGGTATTTGAAAATCACTATATAACGTGATGAATTTCACGTACATTTCCACATTTATTATCACATGAACATTCTAGCTGGGCTGCAATCGTGTTCATATTACAAATTTACCTCAAATAATAGATATGGTACTATATTATTATATATTTACCAATAGAATTAAGAAAAACGGCTAAAGCGGAGAATAGAGTACCAACGAAGATCCTCATTTTCTACAGATGATACTGATTTGCAAAGAAATTCGTTAATAGCGTGAGTAATGGTGTTCTACAATATGCTTGCGTATGCTCATAAATATATATACAAATGCACCTGTGGTTACCGAATTGACGCTCGTGAGGCGTGGCCATATATGTGATTCACAGCGGTACCACTGGGGGCCATTTTTATTTTCTGTGATATCAGTTGCTTCTAAGAGGACCTTGCGGTGGTTCTTTATCCAATTATATATATATATATATATATATATATATATATATATTCTTACCAAATTCTTGCCAAATG
>CAKNXH010056135.1:0-26571 GCA_932178445.1 Andricus quercusramuli | reverse complement strand
GCGGCCGGAATCTGCCAATCCATTTTATAACGCTGATAAATCCCCTTAATCCCTGGACTGTCTTTCTATTTTCCCCTTCGATCCTATTTTGTTCTCCCCCTAGCAGACCCTCAAAATAATCCGTCCATTGATCCATTTCTATTTCTTCATTCACGCCCCTCCTTCCTCCTCTTTGCCTGTTCATCACATTCCAAACCCTACCTTCTTTGATTGTTTTTTCTACTTCTTCCTTGCATTTCTCCTTTCCTTTTTGCTTTTTCCCTTCCAGCATCCTCTCATGTTCTCTTTTCCTCCTGTTGTACTCCGCCTTCTCTATTTCTCCTTTCCACCATTTTCTTACAGACTCTTTCATTCTCTCCTTACTCTCCCTGCATTCCTCGTCCCACCAGCCTTTCTTTCCCTCTTCTCTTCCTTCTTTCGTACCTATCTCATCCCTTACCTTCTCAGTCGACCCTTTCAACCTTTCAATCAACAAGTATACTTCCTCCTCCTTTTCATATCTAACGTTCTCCTTTTCCATTTTTTGTTCAAACACTTTTAATTTATCTTCCCCCCAGTCTCCCCTTTTCGTGTTTCTCCCCCCCCCCTCCTCTTTCCTTTCTTCCTCTGCCGCGCTTGTGGACGCCACCTTTCAGTGTCGCTATTACTGGGAAGTGCTCGGACCCTATCGCATTCCCCACCTTCATACTGCATATCATATTCCTCATTCTTTCTTCCGCCAGGATGTAGTCTATTACTGTTTCTCCCTTACCTATAAATGTGATCTCTCCCTTCTCATCTCCTTTCATATTGCCATTACATATGAACCATCCTGTTTCTCCTATTACTTCTAGTACCCTCCTCCCCTCCCTGTCTACCTCCTAATGTTTGCAGCTCCTTATATAGGCCTCCACTTCTTCATCCCAAGTCCCTCCCCCTTGCTTGCCAGTCCAAGCATTCAAGTCAGCTCCTATCAAAACCAACTCTTCCTTCTTTTCCTCCACCCACCTCCTTATTACTCTCCAACCTCTTCCCCTCTTCTTTTATATATCCTTTTCCTATAAATAGGAATTCTTGATTTTGACTAGGTCAGTATAGTCTGAGACATCAACGCATCAACATGTTTCGAAAGGAACGAGATATGCTGAGTCAAATAGCAAAAGCTAGTGATGAAATTCGACGTAAACATCGTACATTCATGTTGGGTAAAGAAGCTACCGAAAGTATTTTGAGAGAGACTTTTAAAGCTATAGTCACACCACTACAAAAGCTAGCAGATATATCAGATAAATCAATCAAACAAAATAGATTAATGTAAAATAAAATTGAAAAAGACGGAAAGGAAGATGAAGACGAAGAAGAAGAAAATGACGAAGAAAATGATAATATTTCTTTCATGACTGCTGATGGTAATAGTCATGATGGTGACCAGGAGCATGATAAAACAATGATCGAAGAAACTGTTGAAACTATTGATAACCGTGACAAGTTGAAAAATAAATGTTTTGGACTATTAAATAAAAATAGGAAAAAATATTTGGATATGGTATATATGGTTTAACGATTAAGGAGTTTACCACCTAACCTCATAATAGCAAGGAAAGACTCAATACCAGACTACATTCATTGGGATGATCCAAATGAGCTAGTCGATAGTCTTCGTTTACTGTTGGTATCACAAACAGCAGGCAATCTAAGTCACAGAAATTGAATAGTTTCCATCATTGAAGAATTGCGGGAGGCTCAAATCATATATTAGGAGAGCGCAGATGAATATAATATCAGTATTGAAATGAGCATTGACACCTTTTTTAATTTGTGTTCTGTGGTGCGCTTTAGCTTTGGTTGAACATCTCTTCTTTCGATCGACACAGTTGGCAAGTGGCTGCGTATATTAGTTCAGCTTCTGCATACGTGTAAAGTAGTCGCCGTCTCGTGGGGGTCGCCCACGACCCCACCTTCTTTCAAAGCTGCACTATAATATTTTTTTTCTCGAAGAACTATATTTCGAGGATTATAGGTTAAATTTTGAGATCATTTTTCACGTTTTCGTAAGATTTTTATTTTTCTAACACGCAGCAAACATTTTTTCGTCAATAAAACCTTATCTACACACTAGCAGGATAGTTGAAGAGTATTCAGTTATTTTTCGGAATTGAAATAACCTCTACTCTCTTTGCAACATGACATTTTCCGAGGGGGGTCGCCCACGACCCCACATGACGCTTTGTGTTATTATCACATAGCATGACGTTTAAGGGTTAAGAGTTTTTTCACGAGTGGACAACTTGAAGAGACATCAGATGTGCTCATGCAAAAATGCACAGAATCTCTCTTCCCAGATCAATAGCTATGATGAATCTGAAAGCTATGAATTTGTTCCCCTCAAATTGTCTCATGACATTCCGAAAATGTTTCGAAGTGATATCAAGAACCATGATGAAACTGATGATAGTTATAGCTCAGTTATTGCAGAGCTGCGTGAAGGTTTACAGCAAAAGTGTGCTGCTCTCAAAGAAAATTTAATACCAGAAGGAATGAAGTTGACATGTCCAAAGGTACGAAACCAAATATGTACCGGAATAAGACGTAAATATGATTCAGCTTTCAATGTGGAAAAGAATTCAAGTTTTGAGTCTCTCAATGAAGATGCTTCAAGCAAAAAATTGGAGCACAATGTCAAAGTTATGAAGAAAGGTAATGAGCATATGGATCAACATGCGGCGAAAGACAAGAAGGAGGATGTTACTGAGAAGCATGAGATAGATAGTGAAGAGAGTAAAGAAAATAAGCTAAATTATGAGAAAATTGATGAAGAGATAGATGAACAAGAGATGGAAGAAGAGAAGATAAATAAGGAAGCGATAGATGAAGAGGAGGAGGATAATGATGATAATGAGGAGGAGAATGATGATGATGAGGAGAAAGAGGAGGAAAAGGAAGATGGTGATAATGAGGAGGAGCTATCCTATCTTGAACGTTGTATATTGCTTCATACGGATCCAAACGATCTTGTGTATGAGCTGCAATTTTTTATTAATAGTGACGATTCACTACAAAGTCCTGTGTGTCAATCAATTATTAAGAAATTGCGTCAAAAACATGTAATATATTAGTGAATACTTTTATAAGTGAGCACGTCAGAGCAAAAGAAAGACTCCGCAGAGCCGTGAGTGAAAACGAGACAAGTACGGTTAGAAAGAGAAACTCTTACGCAGAATGCCTGAAGAGCAAGACAGCGGAACGATAATCGTCTCGCTTTTCCTCACGACCCTGCGGAGTCTTCCTTTTGCTCTGAGGTGCTCAAATGTAGATCAAGATCTTTTTTATCATGAGTGTGATCTATTAAAACTAGTTTAGGATTTTTGTTGAATACAAATTTATATTAAACGAATAAAACTATGTGTATTCAATTCTAATTTTCTATCCTGTCAGAATAAGTCAATAAATTGATTAGTTTATTATTTAATTATTCGAGTTAATAATTATCTTTATCTAAAATTGGTTATTTCTTGGTTTAATTATTTTTGTTATCTAATTCAATTACTTTTATTCAAGTTTAATTGTTTTTAACTTAATTTAATTAGTTTTATCTTGGTGTAGTTAGCTTCTGCTTAATTTAATTATTTTTATCTTAGTTTCATCAGTTATAAGTTTTAAGTAATCCTGATTAGTAAATTCCGATTACGGTCGAAACTTCATACTGCGCATGCTCAAATTACCATGCTGTGAGTGAGAAGACTGATGCATGCATCACAGGCTTTGCCAGTTACGCATAATTCTCGAGTTTTCAATGTATAATGCGTTGAAAACCGAGTAAAGTACTTTCCAAGTTGGCGGAAATGCAATAAACCTCACTTTTCTTGTTAAAATTGAGTTGTTTTTTTATGTCTTAATTCCTTCAAAATAGCCCTAGGGTCTGAGCGCGGGAAATTCAAATTGATAAAATGTAGGTTGAGCAAAGCGACAGTATTAGATTGCGCATGCGCAGAGTACCTGAATTGTCGTCCGAACACCATCGGGCCCTCTCTGTTCAACTCACACGATAGAAAGAGAGACGTGTTGAAACCCTTTTTTCGAATTCTCATGTTCTCGTTGTCTACCTCACGTGGTAGAAAGAGAGGTCCGATTGACTGCAGGCTTCAGTGTCCCAGTAAAATGTCATTGGACTCTCTCTGTCTCACTCACATGATAGAAAGAGAGACGTTTTGAAAACTTTGTTTTGAATTCTCATGCGTCTTGTTGTCTAATCTCACATTGATTCGCCAGGTAATGAGTTGAAGCGCGGGAAATTTTTATTGATAAAATGTAGGCTACTTGAAACAGCGCAGGAAATCTCAACGCGACACTTATAGAAATAGGGGGGGATACCCTACATCTTTTTTATATAAGGTAGACGCATGGCACTTGTAGAAATAGGAACACCCGTGGACATTGAGGGAATATCAGCGCGCGCGTGCAGGACGCACTAGAGCGACACACAGTTTGTCGGTAAGGTACGGGCAGACTAAGAATCAATTCAACGGCCGATAAATGCATTACCGATTGTTGATGCATTGATATCAGTGCTGGCAGGAAGTGCTGAGTGACGACATCAGCTATTTACACCCGATTGATAAGGTGGGCTCCTAATATAGCGACTGACGCTCGATCTGTGGCTGGAGATGTGCATTATCGACGGCCCCTGTTTCATCGACCTATGATAAAATGATAATATGAAAAGTTACCGAATTACCTGTTTCGCCGACTGATGGTAATGTGGCTCCCTTCCTTACTGACTGATGTTGAAATGATAATGTAAACATTACCGACTTCCCTGTTTTATCGACTGATGGTAATATTGCTCCCTACCTTACCCAACGATGTTTAAAATTCTGAAAATTCTGAATTGCGACAGCACTATTAATTAACATAAGAAGATGCCCATATTTTCATAGGATTCAAGCTTAAAGAAAATAAAATCTAAGGAATCTTGGTAAAATCGACGTTGGTGGATCTCAACTCAATGTCGGACGGTATTATTAATTAAAAATAAACGATAAGAGTAAAGAGGAGAACGATAACGTTACAGTAGGGATTAACGAATAAATCTGCGCAAGCAGCATATTATTTCATTTTGTATATCACAAGATATCTTTGAGGTAAATGTGTCGAATTTTCAACATTTTTCATACACAACCTATGCAGTAACGGCAACTGTTTCCTCAGCGCGCATCATTTCGTTTTACTAAGCTCGTGATATCTTGCGATATACAAAACGAAATAATATGCTGCTTGCGCAGATTTATTCGTTAATCCCTATGGAACAACTTTTTCACTGGAAGTTCTCTGAGATTCAAATATTTGTACCTTTTTTTATGTAAACACGGGCGAGCGGGACAAGCGGGAATTGTCGGGAGATTGCATAACGTTCAGGGGCGATCGAGCGCACATCCCATTTTTCGATCCGTCCCTTCAATTGTATACATTATACAAGCGCGGAGCCACGCTGGGGCGATAGAGATCATCGCCCCACCAAAGGTTCTTGAGTTGCAAGTTTAACTCATGTTTTTGACAGCAAATATAAATTTCTTTTCCAATACTGCATTAGTCTTATAGGAATAAGTTGTCTACTTTGTAAATGTTGCTCAGAATTTTAAATACATGGGGTCCAAAAAGAAATTACAAAATTAACACACCTTAGCAATATCACTTCTCTATAATTCATAAAAAATATGTTGAATTCGTTGAAAAGAAGGATAGGCGAAATTCATATTTTCGGCCAGTTTGAGCTCTGAACTAAATTCAAACAGTCCTCTTGAATACAAAATCTCCAAACTCCTTTATTCCCGAAATATATAAACTTGAGTCGGTTTCGTAAAATTCGACTCATGGCTCACCGCGTGAGTCATGAGTCGAATCTTTCGACTCAATTCTCAGCTGAGTCGGTGTCGAAAACTGGATTGCATGGATTGCAACTGGATGCATGGCGCACGTCCAGATGTCCGTCCTGAGTCAAGAAAAATTATTTTTCATCACACCTCAATCGAAAATTCGACTTTCGACGCCTGTGCAGCGGGTCGAAAATCGAATTTTCGATTATCGATATGATAAAAATTGTATGCATGGCAGTTTGTAGGGGGATTACATAACATTTTTAACTTTATTAAAAAAACAACACGAAGGCGATATTGTGAAACTTGTAAATACACTGCCTACTGTATTTTACTTCACTATATTCGCGTCATAAATAATCTGTTAAATGCGTGTACATTTACAGAAACACCACGTGATTTGAGAAAACACAACAACACACTTGAACCACATTAATCGTTGGGCAACAATTTTGTATTAAATATGATGTAGAAGCAATGTTCGCTATTTTTTTTTTACCGGAGCCCCCCCCCCCCCCCGCCCCCTATAAACATGTTTCAAAGTAACGAATTTATTACTCAGTTTATGTTTCCTGAGTGTTGAACAACCACTCTTTTCTACCTAGTGTTGACCAATTGCCGATTATAATAAAATAATTTATAATAATTATTCATGTATGCAATTTGAAACATTATGCGGCATCGGATGTTCTAGACGAGACCTTCAGAAATTTGCATTGGAAACGCACATATTTTGAAAACCCCACTATTTATGTGCAAATACTTACTCAAGTGAACATATTTCTTGAAAAACTTATTTTTGATCGAAATTTTTTTCTCACCACCTCTTATCGAATGAAGGGAGAAAATATTATTGAATTCAAACTTATTTTCTCGAAAAAAAAGGTTCGCTACAACTTTTTCACGTCCAACTTTTGGAAACTAATTTTGTAAATCCTAAAATCACCAGCAAATAGTTTTAAAAATAAAAGTGAGAAACATGAAATAAACAATAATATTTGGCATTAATTTACTTATTTTCAATAATTGAATGCAGCACATTTAGGTCATAAATTACGCAGTCTATTGATTGTTGTAGTATCCAGTACTGCTCGAAAACCACCAAAGCTTTCTGGTAATAAATGTAATAATCATAAATTTACGACCAAAATTTCGTAAGATGGACGGAAGTGATTTCAAAACATATGGACCCTAACAAAGGGGGTTATGTAGTTAAAAATTTCAGAAAAAGAAAATTTACTTAATTTATGCAACATCGCTCATGACACTGCCTCTCATCACAAATGTACATAAAATTATAGATATGGTATTATATTATTATATATTCACCAATAGAATGAAAGAAAACGGCTGAAGCGAAGTATAGAATTCCGATGACGGTCCCCATTTTCTATTATAGATGATACGGACTTATGGAAAAATTCTCTCGCAGTGTATACGTATCACAAATATTGTACAATTCATGCGTTATATATATATATATATATATATATATATATGCAGGGTGGCGAAAAAGTACGGAAACCCCTCGAAATCTCTGTGGTTTGTTAAAAAAAAACTAAGGTCATACCCTAAATAACTTTCAACGAGGAATGCAACCGTGACCTTTAATTTGACCTTGAACCTCATTTTCAATGGGAGAACCTTGAGAAAATGTACTAAACTATACATTCAAGAATTGCAAAATTATTATGTCCCATTTAAAAAAAAAACTGACCTCAGAATGAGCTTGAAAACGAGTTTCAAGGTCAAATCCAAGGTCACCGATGGATTCCTTGTTTAAATTTAGCTAGGGTATGACTTTGGTTTTCTTTTTTTTTTACAAACCGCAGAGATTTCTAGGGGTTTCCATACTTTTTCGCCACTCTGTATATATGTATACTCGTATAATAGAGGCTATCTCACTCGACCTTCTAGAGTTGAGCCTCGGTAGAGATAACGTTTAATGAAGAAGCGTCTCCTTCATGACCACTATTGTTGTAAAATTCTGTAAAATAAAAAAAAAGTAGTTATAAATTTGACCGTCACACGCAGTATAACAGTCTAACCCTCATTAAATACTTTTCTGACTAATGGGTAACGTGCAGTCGCAAAATTAAAAAATCGTTTCTGCATTTTGGATGAGTCACCAATCACTTTACCAAACGTTAGATCTTCTTTCACAGATATAAATGGCAAGGGAGGATTTTATGCTTTTTTTCTTAAGTTTGGTAAAGTCACAGGTATATCATTCGAAATACAGATACGACTTTCAAATTTGGAACGGTAATACTAGTTCGATCAAGTAACTGAAAATCGCCAGAAATTCACAATTATATGTTTAGAATTGACCTTGAATTCTTTGAAGCTCCTTACAATTTACTGGGAATTTTATAGAACTCATGGTAAAATCTTTGGAAATAACCATGCATTCTTCACAATTTTCCATACATTTTTGCAATTCCTTGAAATTTGCAATAAATTTGAAGAAATTTACCATTAATTATGAAGAATGCACAATTAATTCCTTAAAATTATCATAAATTGTCTGTAATTCTTTGAAATCGCCCTTAAAATATGTAGAATTTATTTCTAATTTCAAAGCATTGGAAGTCACCTTGAATTATTTCATTCTTTGATTTCCCTCTCCAGGAAGAAAAATAATGAATGGCGTGAAATATTTTATATATCTTGAGCGACATCAAACTATTAGCTCACTGACAGCACAGAGCACAAGAGACTGACGTTCAACTCTCACGATGGGCGACAAACAATTGACTATCAATTAAGATAAAAACTATAGAAAGCAAAGGTTTAATATACAAATACCATGAAAAATAAAAAATTATTGAAAACTAAATAAACCACAGCTTTTAACTACTGTCGTAAGGATGTATTTTTCATTACTTATGATACATAACATAACACGAAGAAAACAGTTTGCAGATAGTTCTTTAATAGTTTGTAAATAGCTTGTAAATACTTTTGAAGTAGTTTAAGAATGGTTCATAAGTAGCTCTAGGTTATGTACATAGCCATGGGGTATAATGTAGATTGCCTCTTCGTGGTGCACCCTTGGTTCGGCGAAATAATCTGCAACCACGATCTATCAGTTTGACATAACATATATTCCAGCAGAAACATCGCATCAAAAAATGATGAAAAAATATTCAAATATGTCATATGTTACTGTAAAAATTGACTAGTATGTTTCTAAATATACTCGCATCGAATTTAATAATTAACGGACAACGTAACATGTTTATTTGTATACAGTCCCTCTTTTCTAATTATTTCACATCCATTGTTAGAAATTGCTGTAGAAATTTTCAGATACGCGTCACTAAAGCTTTATGCAGAAACCGTTCCTACATTTTCCTCAACTGTAACAGAAATTTAGCAACGGTAACTGTATAACGCTTTAGTCACATGTTTCAGAAAATTGTACCGAATATATGATCAAAGCCCATCATTTATGATGAGAATCTTTTTCACATTTGATTCATTGAGTTTATATTATTAGGTGTACAAATAAGTTCTATCCGTTTTAAGCAACTCTCATTTTATTTATAAAAATATAACAAAATGCAAGTAATAATTAATATAGCGGCCACTGGCTTCTACTACCGTTCCCAAACACTCAGGCAATTGATGGATTCCATAGCGAAAGAAGGCTTGATCTTTTCACGCAATAAAGTCATTCACCATTTTTCCCACTTCAGCTTCACACAGAAAAAACAGAAGATAAACTTTACATCGATTTCTGACGAAAGATTCTCTGCAACAAAAATTAACTTCACAGGATAAACTTTACACAAATGTCGGTTAAACTTTCTTTTTTATTCCATGATAAACACATGTATTTTGAAAGACGCGAAGTTGGCTGAACAAAACTTTATCTCTCTAAAAAATTTCCTGCAACAAATTTTATTCTCAGTTTTTTCTGTGCAATTTTAATTTGGTGCTCAGCTAAGCTGTTTTGTGACGAGCGAAAAATGTGGCAATATGACGGGGCAATGCCTGAAGTGTAAGCTGGATGCGGCAAAATTTCTCATTTCAATTCTTTTATGGTTTGATGGACCATGGAACTTCTATGTGGCCTAGCGTTGTCGTGCTGTACTGGTCTTCGTCCATGCCCAGAATATCATCTCTTCGGATTTTTATCGCCAAACGGTTCAATTGAAAAGAGTAACACTGGCGAACGTTACTCTTATCAACTGAACCGTTCGGCGAGGAAAATCCAAGAAAAGAGATCATATTCTGGGCATGAGCGTAGACCAGTGCAGTACGACAACGCTAGGCCACATAGAAGTTCCGTGGTCCGCCGAACCATAGAAGAATTAAAATAAGAAATTTTGCCGCATCCGGCTTACTCTCAACACATTGCGTCGACGGTTACCACCTTTTTCGCTCGTTATAAAACAGCTTAGCTGAGCACCAAATTAAAATGGAAGCTGAAGTGCGAGAAATCGTGGATGACTTTATAGCGTCAAAAGATCATGCTTTCTTTCGTCATGGAGTCCATCAATTATCTGAGCGAGTTGACTGTAATATTTGCACCAATATGAACTATGAGAACGTGAAAGTCTACGTAAATTTCCAATTATAAATTTCCACGCAGATTTCCATGTGGAAAAATCGATTTCACTTTGTAATATTTGCACTTTACAACCGCTGTAACCACGTGGAAAGCCACGTAGACTTCCAAGTATAAAGTTCCACGTAGAAACCCACCTGGGAAACCCAAGTTCACTTTTTAATATTTTCACCAACATAAACTATGACCACGTAGAAATGCACGTAGATTTCCTTGTTTGAATTTCCAAGCAGAACTTCACCTGGAAAAACCTAGTTCACTTTGTAATATTTTAACTCAACATAAACTATAACCACGTGAAAATCCATGTAGACTTCCGATTGAAAAGCAGGGGTGTCAATAAGGACGTTTTTTGGCCTCCAACCGACTCAGCTTAAATTACGTAAGATTGTTACTTTGAATGTGATTCACAAACACCTGAAACGATTTTCTGAATGAGCTTTTCATCAAGGAAAAAACACGGCCTTTGTGATAGCAGATTACATGGGATTTCGAGCAGCTAAACACATACTTTAACATTTTACCCTGTTATAAATCTACCCCATTCACCAACCTTGCTCAATGTATGTACATGATGTATGTACATGATGTATAGACCATAGCAAAGCGATGATTCTAGACATTTGTCTACGGACTGAAATTTAGCGATATCTTTTACCATTTAACGAACATTAAGAAAGATGTCAATTCAAATGCATGCTTTGATGTTTTCTCTGCTCAATTCTCAAAGAAATAGTGATTTTAATGTATTTCGATTTCAAGACACACTGCTAGAAATTTGCGGAAAATTCTGATACATTTAAAATACTGATGTAACTGAAATTTACAAAATCAGGTTGCTGAAAACGAAATTCTGTCTGTAACTTTTATAGCAAATTTACTAAATTGATATCAAACTTCAGAAACGATATCTTAAAATTATATGTAGTTTCTTCAAATTCCTAAACGGTCACAGAAATATAAGTTCTCGTAACCGAAAGAATTGCGCACTTGCATGCGCACTCGTTGTTTTTCGATCGGGTTCGTAGCAGACGAAGCATGATGGTTTAGTTGTAATTGAGGGCAACACAGTGCAACAGGAAGTGGAATAATAAATGCAATATTGAAAAGGATTTCATCCACGTCTCAATCTATTTGATCCAGGTTTCAATTGGATGGTGAGTCCACTATTTACATCAAATAAGGCCGTCCTGGCTAGATAGGTTGAGTGTGTAATTTTTAATCATTCTCTCTCTCTCTCTCTCATCGCTCTTACTTATTGACTTACAACGCAGATCAAGGAACGGACATTATCTGGTTCACTAATTTGAATACAAATTTGCAATGACTATTCGACTTGAAAATATAAATTCTAGTAAGATTATATACGAGCGAAGTTTGTATATGTAAATAACTGCGTATGTGTCTATGTTATATGTTAGCTGCACAAATAAGTTCTATCTGTTTTAAGCAATTTTTCTTATCTATAAAAATCTAAGAAAATGCAAGTATTAATTAATATAGTTGCCACTGGTTTCTACTACTGTTCGCGAACGCTCAGATAATTGATGGACTCCATGGCGAAAGAAAGCTTGATCTTTTGAGGCTATAAAGTCATCCACGATTTCTTGCACTTCAGTTTCAATTTTAATTTGGCGCTCAGCTAAGCTGTTTTGTAATGAGCGAAAAAGGTGGTAATCGGAAGACGCAATGTGTCGAGAGTAAGCTGGATGCGGCAAAATTTCTCATTGTAATTCTTCTATGGTTTGGCGGACCACGGAAGTTCTATGTGGCCTTGTCGTGCTGCACTGGTCTTCGCTCATGCCCGGGATATGATCTCTTTTCTTGGATTTTTTTTCGCCGAACGGTTCAGTTGATAAGAGTAACGTTCGCCAGTGTTACTCTTTTCAATTGAACCGTTTGGCGATAAAAATCCAAAGAGATGATATTCTGGGCATGAACGAAAACCAGCACAGCACGACAACGCTAGGCCACATAGAAGTTCCATGGTCCGTCAAAGCGTAGAAGAATTGAAATAAGAAATTTTGCCGCATCTAGCTTACACTTCAGGCATTGCCCCCTCACACAGTGGGGAAAAAGTACATTTTTTGGTTCAAAATATGATTCCTGCTGAATCTGTGGACCGATTTAGATATTTTTTTTTTAGAAAAAAGCTGAGAAAATTCTGGAGAGAATTTTCGAGGCCGATTTTTGAAAAAGATCTCCAGTTTTTTATAAATAAACAAATATATGGTAAAAAAATGACAATTTTTTTAGTTTAGTCCTCTGGCTTCTTAGAAATAGTGTAAAAAGTTTCGCAATCAACTCAATTTGATAGTGCAACATTACTAGAAGATTATCCAATAGCAAGCTATAATTAAAAAAATTGGTTAATAAACGAATAATTTGTTAAGAGTTCATTTTCGCGATTTTCATTATTTTCATATTATTTCTCCTCATCTTGTAGGTAATTCATCGCATAACATTACTATGATGGAAAAATTTCGTACTTATATAATAATTAACAATAATATAAACAACTTTCATTTAAAAATGTGCACTTTGGGTGTCTTTTGAAGAAAAACACCGTTTTTTCGGTCTGTACTTATAATTAGCTAACTCGAGGCAGTTTTAATACAAGACACAACTGAAAAATAATATATATAATTGTTATAAACCAATTTTATAAAAAATTTAAAAAAAGGCCGGGAAAAAGTATTTTTTCATTATCAATTGAGTAAAAAATTCCTCACTTGCCTCAATTTGCCAGGGCAACGATACTAAAAGTGAATTCAATAATGAAAATTAAACAAAAAAATTCTGAAGGAAGTTCTTCTTTCATTGCCAAAATATGACTCCAGGCTTCCATTTTACGTCTTAAGCAAGTCTTGAGCTTCAGGATCTAGGAGAATTACTTTCTTTTTCCATTTTTGCCTCTCATTTACAATTTTTGGGTCGGTTGAATCAGAAATTTCCGTCCAAGATCTTTATTAGTAGCCTCTCTGCTGCATTTTCGAGTGTGAAACTCTCGTAGATGTCTGAAAATTTTGTTGTTTGCCTCTTGAGGTTCTTCCGTCAATTGACCAATGGGGAGGAATGCAGATTCAATAATTTTGGCTCCATGTATGAGAATCTTGTGTGCTGTTACTCGCATGTAGTACCAATTACAAAGATTGACGTACATTTGCGCGGTTTCTTGGCAATGATTTCCGAACTTGTAAGTGTCAATCGCTTCCACTGAAGCCATTGCTTGCAAAATTATGCCAAATCTACGGATCAACTCCCTGTCGACATTTGTGATTTCGGAAGTCAAATCAGGATTTCTGAAAAATCTTCTAGCAGTATTTCCTGTATTAGTAGTTCCCGAGCCATGTTTTTGCAACATCTATAATGAGCCCCATCTTATCACGGAATTCTTTTTGGACTCTCTGTTTTGCAGTTTTCATTTTCGCTTTCTCTTCGTCAGTTTTTGCTTGCCACTTGCAGAATCCTAAACGATAGCTTATGTGCAGTATCAATTCCATCAAACGAATCCACGCGTGCAATGTAGAGTCCGTATCTGAAATGTTGTACCTTCTCTGTTTTATCTACAAGTTTATGTAAGTCGTTCATCTGCGATGGTTTCGCATCACAAATGTAACATGTGGCAGCAGAAGTAGTTCCAGAAAGAGCCTGACACACCTATCCATCTACCATAGTCAACGTGACATAATGAAAGACAGTTATGGTACAACGACTATTCGGTACTTTTATTTTTGTAGGTTTGAGTTTTCTGATTTTGTCTTCCATCAACTCTACTTCTATTGTGGTTCGTTTCTTAGTTTCTGGTGCATGTTCAAACATGATCAGCCTACATAATCTTGTAGATCCAGGATTCTCGTTTTTCCGAATTGTCAAGGGCTTTGCAGGAACAAGTTTGAATAATTCGTAATGGCACCATTGACATCACAAAGATTCCTGCACCCGATTTTTCTGCCCCACAGAACTTTTGATTATATATGCTCTAGTCAGATGAGCCATCACAACCATATTTATATTGACACTTCATCACATTTTCCCCTTCAGCTATATCTGGTGGCAAAATATTTGTTTATTTCCAACATACGCTTCACTGTATGGTCCCACAAATCTTGCAATTTAATCCTCACCCCAGACTCTGTAATTGTTATGCTTTTTTCGGGAGGAAGACACTCTCTCTTGGCCTCCTCAAGACTTTTATAAAGAGGAAGAATGTCAGCATTATGTGCTTTATCCTGTAGTCTAATAGTTTCATATTAATGTTTCGTCAATTTTGTGTCTTCAGCCAGAGAAATAGCTTCTTCTAAATTAAATGGCTTAATTTTTCCTTGAAATTCTTCATGTTCTCCATGTTCTTTATCTTCAACTCTTGATATCATACTTCTTATCTCCTTAGCCAAGTTCCTCTTCCCAGAAGAGCACAAATTATACAAAAAAGCACTTTCAATTTCAATTTGAGAATATGAGTCAACGAGAGAGAGTGTTTTCCTTTTTTTAGTCGATTTGGAACTGGTTCCAAAATCTTCTGAAGATCTTCTGCCTACTTTTGTGGGATCTAATGGTATGATGGTGTGAAGCTAGGATGAATAAGTAAAAATATTCTTGCTTCATAAACGCACTCTTCAAAAATAGTGTAGTTTCCTAGGCTAAGAATAGATAGATATCACTCCCTCCCTTTATACAGATAAGGGCAAAACACTGTATTCTTTCTTCGTGGGACCGACCCGGCAGGGCCTCGGCCCCAAAGGCCTGACTGCCACGGCGTTAACTTGTGTTTCATTAAAATAAACTTACTGACCAGATCTACGAATCTGCGTCAGAAAAAATTTAATTATAGTGACTTTTTATTCAGACAGTCACATAAATTGGCGATCCATGCCAGGATACTTTTGATTGATACGCGATTCTCACAAAGTATCAATAAGAACCTTTCCACGGAAATAAAATCAGGAAAACACGTACTAGGCTGAACTAAGTAGGCTCACAGTGATTCCTTGTCTTAATAAATTAGACTAAAAGGCGAGACGTCACCCAACCAAGTTGGCACCGTTGGAATTGCAGAATTCACGGACTCTGAAACCCACGGCTGACCAGAACGAGTAAATCCACTGAAGCAGCCACGAACTACCTTCACTAGGAATCTCAAGTGAGTAAAAAGAAGAGGAAAAATAACAAAATAATAAGGAGTGTTCTGTCACGACTCTCCAAAACCTCGTATGGCTAGTCGAATACGCGAGACTTAGACCTTTCGGTAAAAACCGTTCATCGATTCATTCACAATATTTGGCCAAAGTTGTAGCACTTTCGTTTGAAATAGTGAATTTAAATTAGAAAATAGTCGCTGGCTAGAGGGCTGACTTCGCCACGGACTATACGCGTACGCGAGCATATCATTGTACCAAACGATATAGAGATTAGATAACGCGGCGCGACACACCACCCGACATCCGCTAACATAAGTAGGGAACTCAACGGTTTCGGTACACTATTAAATACACACACACACTATTAAGAAGAAAACCATAGCAGAGGGAAATCAGAAGAACGCAACTTTACAGACGGAAGATACCCCTCTTGTGTTCACTAATGCCGATATAATTGGCATGCTAACAAAATTATCAGATCGGATGTGCCACACGGAACTCGCAATAAACACGCGTAAAGGAGAAATTCGCTCGATAGCAAAAAATTTGGATCTGGCGACTTCAGATGAAAGCGAGAGCGAGAACGATGAAGAATCTAGAGTAGGTAACAGTGACACATTGTTTGCAGAATCAGCACATTCGTTAGAGAGAGAACAAATTGACCCTACGCTTCTACAGAGGTTGTGAAATGAAAGAGTAACAACATCAAATAAAGCCATCCTTATAAGTGACAGGCTCTCACGAAGTTCGAATGCAAGAATTTCGACCACGAGCGAAACTATCCCTGCGAGAGATGCAATGAAATTAATTAAAAAATGTAATGGACAAGACGATATGGGAGTTGAACCCTTCATCACTCTTGTGAAAAGAATTAAATCGCAGTGTTCAAATCCAGGAGTTTTATCAGACTGGATCATTGCAGAAAAAATCGAAGGAGAAGCGGAAAAATCTATTCGTTTCTTATCAATTCAAGATTATGATGATCTTTTCAAAGTTCTCAGAACTAACTTTGGAACTACTGGATTACTGGAAACTCATCGCACCAAACTATCACAAGTAGTCCAAGAAGCTGGGGAAGGTACGCAGCATTTCAATGGAAGATTCAACCAAAGAATGCACGAACTTCTGTACGCTGTACAATCAAAAAACCCTCTTGCACACGAACGAGAAATTTGCATAAAAAATGAAGAGCAAACAGTTCTCGAAAAATACATAATGAATTTAAGAGAAGAACTTTCAGACCGAGTTTCAAGCAAAAATCCTAGCGATGTTAGAGAAGCACAACAAATGGCAATCCAATCAGAAGTCTGGTTAGCTGAAAGAAGTAAAATTCGCTTATCCAAAAACACGATTGAACCCCAACTACCTATTCGCAAAACCCTCAATAAATCTCCTTTTCAATCCTGAAACTCTCAATTCAGTAAACAAAAATACCCTTCATTAAATAATCCTCCAAATCACAGCATACCTTTGTAGCAGAGAATCCAGTTATTTTGCAGTCACTGTAAAAAACCTGGACACACCGAAAATCAATGTTTCTCCAAGCAAACAAATTTTCATACAAAAGCCTCGGGAAGTCGGCCTCCGAATCGGGTGAATTATCTCCAAGGAGAAACGGAAGAAGATATTCAGGAAACGGAAATGGAGACGGAGGCAGAGTATCAGCAATATCTGGAAGATTATACTATATCAGAGGACAATTACACGAAACAACTAAACCTGTAAAATTATTAGTCGATAGTGGCGCATCGATAAATCTAATAAAAGAAAATTGCATTAATAAATACCACCAGAGAATTTCAATGGACAAAGAGTTTTCAATGGGAAATGATAAGCACCGGACAAATGAAGCCACCGAGTTTAAGTTTCAAGAGAAAGAACATCTCTTTGTGATTGTACCAGAAGATTTTCCTATACTCGAGGAAGGCATCATCGGAACACTATTCCTATACTCTTATCAGTTTGACTTGTCCAACAGGTCCCTCCGACTAGACCATAAGGTCTATTCCTTAGAGTACGATGGTATCCGTATCCCAAAAAACACTATAAAAATGATAACCGTGAAAACAAACAAAAAGCAGGGGCACATTCTCATAGAAGATAATCCCTACATTCCAAGCTCTATTCACCGTATTGTTGACTCACAAGTTATGATTCCTGTTAGTAACGAAACCGAAACAGATTTGAGATTGAGTGACGAAGAGATAAATTACAAGTTTACCAATGTTGGCCCAGAACGAGAAGAGCGTGTAACTTACATCACACAGAAGGCATTAAACGCTAGATTGAAATTATTGAATGGAAATTCGAGACTTGAACACATTGAAGATGCCCACAAAACACAGATTCAAAGAATAGCGATCTCTTATCACGACATTTTCTCACTTCAAGGAGACCCACTACCATGCACAAGTCTCGCGTCACATAAAATCATCGTGAAAGACGGAGAAAATATTAATATATACGTCAACCGTGACACCCGGAATCTCACAAAGAAGAAATTTCAAATCAAGTAAACGAAATGTTAACCAAGAAAGTAATAGAAGCCTCGGACTCACCATTCAATTCACCACTTTGGGTAGTCCCGAAAAAACGCGACGCGTCAGGAAAACCTAAATGGAGGCTTGTGATTTCACTAAATTCCAATGAACGAGGACTCAAAAAAATATACCGAATTTTCTACACGTGAAGGAGATTTTCACTATAACCGCATGCCGTTCGGGCTCTAATACGCTCCAGCCACATTTCAAAGAATGATGGACACAGCATTAAGGGGACTAGTAGGAAAAATATGCTGTGCTTATCTGGACGACATTGTTGTCTTTGGAAGCACACTCCAAGAACACAACGAAAATCTCGTTATCTTGTTTGAACGTTTACGGGCTACTGGACTCAAACTTCAACCAGACAAGTGTGAGTTTCTTCGACCGGAACTGGAATACCTGGAACACGTGATCACGGAAAACGGAGTGAAACCAAACCCATATAAATTATCTGCTGTCCAAAATTTCCAAAGATCCGAGAAACAAAAAGAAGTCATGTCTTTCTTAGAACTAGCTGGACATTACAGAAAATTTATAAAAAACTTCTCCACGATAGCTAAACCATTGACAGCACTGACGAAGGAAAATCAATCCTTCAATTGGACGCCATCTTGCGAAACAAGTTTTAAAATGTTGAAAGATACTCTTTGTTCAGCACCGGTATTAGGATATCCTGACTTCAAGGACACATTTACTCTGACCACTGTTGTTAAGCGTCTTCGACAATATCTTCTTGGACGTCAATTCATAATACAAACGGACCATCAAGCTTTGACGTGGCATTTTAACGTGAAAGACCCTTCTTCTAGGTTGATGAGGTGGAGATTTCAAATGGAAGCATACGCATACAAGATCGTGTATAAAAAAGGAAAGGAAAATACGGCAGCTGACGCGCTTTCAAGAATGCATCCTATTCAAGATCGAAATCTCTCAGAACAATTGGGAGAGAATGCACAAATAAATCAAGTAAACGAATCCCAAGAAGTCGATGAGATTGATACATCATCATCATCAGGCGAAAATAACTAACCAATTTCTGAAAGATTGCGACATCACGAACCGATAGATGAAAGAGAAATTCAAAACGATTACGCAATCTGGAAAAGGAAGTGCCTGCCTAGTAAATTAAAAATCAAACCTGTTGCCACTGGAAAGAATTGGATTAAAATTAGCAAACAAAATATTTTCTCTTTGCTAAGAATCCAGTTGCTAGACTATGATGAAGAAAAATGGGTTAAACTTCTCTACATAAAAATTAAAGATTTCACCAGAAACAAAACCTGGAGCATACTTAAATTTCACATGGAAGATCCCTTAATCCAAATTACGGAACGTGTACGCATCGGAGATATGTTGAATTTCCTATTGCAGAAAAAAATCACAGAACACACATTTTTCCTGTGCGAACGACCTTACAAAAAATTGATAAAGAAGAGAAATAAAATCTACTACGCGAACAAACATTGTAGGAAAATATGGAGAAAGATGTAATCGACTTCCTTAAGAAATGTCAAACATGCCAACGCGAAAAATTGACCAGAATTCGACCCAAGGTTGAAGCAGTCATTCCGAAAATGCCGACGCAGCTAAATGAGAAGATCGCGATGGATATAGTTGGCCCAGTACCGGAAACAACGAGTGGAAACAAATATATTTTATCCATTCAAGATGTGCTTACGAAATATATAATTCTTATAGCACTGTGGGAAACGTCAAGCGAAAGCATACTAACAAACCTGCTAGATCACTACATTTACATATTTTCTTCGCCAAAGCACATCTTAACTGACCAGGGCGCTAACTTTGTATCGGAATTAGTTCAAAAATTTGGAAACCTTTTTAGAATCAAGCATATCAAAACAACTGCTTTCCATCCACAAAGCTATGGAGCCCTCGAAAGAACTCACGGAACAATTAAAGATTTGTTAAAAACATACATGGCCGATAGTGAGACGGAATGGGATCAAAACTTGAACCTTATATGCTTAGCATTTAATACTGCAGTCCATGAAAGTACAGGTTTAACGCCGTTTGAAATGACATTTGGAAGAAAAGCCAATTTACCTTCAGCCTTAGCAACAACCACGTCGTTAACCCATCAAGAACTGCTAGACATTTGGCGAAAGAGACATGAGGAATATTTGGAACAATTTGAACAAGAAATCTTAAAATCCCGAATTAAAATGTTAAATACTCGAAGATTGTTCCTTAATCAGCTATTAGGAAAAAATCGGTACAAAAGGGGAGCTTTTAATTTTGTTGGAAGCATCTCAAAAGACATTTTTCGGAACACTATCCGAAGGTGATTTAGATGATATCAACCATGAACTCGACCAATTGTATTTCCAAAACAAAATGTTAAAAATGTCACAGCTGTTATATCAGAACTAAGTGAAGACATATCATTATTAATTGATGCAATAAATGACGGTAAACACGGAATCATACATCCCCAAATTCTACCTCCGAGTACACTTATAGAGGAATTTAAACAATTCTAAGAGGAAAACAATGAAAAACATAGCATTCAGTTAGTAGAAGAAAATTATCAACATTTGATAGACATTGCCGAAATAACTGTTTTATTGATAAATAATAAATATGTCTACTCAATTCAAATGCCGATTTTTGAGAAAGATATCTATAAAATAAATCACTTAATTACGATACCACTGCGAAAGAGGGATAATTTTATCACCGTAATCCCAAATGAAAATTATGTATTGATCAACGACCAGAAAACTCTTTACATCCCTACGACAGAAATTGATCTTAGTTACTGTAAATTACTAGGCACTACCAAAATTTGTAAAGGAAAAAACCCTAGCTATCTCCTAACAGAAACTAAATCCTGTGAAACACAATTGACAAAAAACAGCGTTAAAATTATAAATAACAAAATGTGTCAGATAAACGTAATTATTATCGATCAAACTGTATTTTACATTCTACAAAACGAGCAGGGTGTTATTATGATTCCAAACAAGGAGGAGATCGTACAAATTTACTGTGAAAATTCAAACTATGAAAAGACAATAACAGGAGTAACTTTGATTAAAGCTCTAGATAACTGTATTCTAAATACCGAATACACTATTGTAAAATTAAGCAAAACAAAAGTAAAAACACAGAATTTTTCATATCGAAAAAATGTTACAATTCCATTCTCAGAATACGATCTAAATCTTGTAAGAAATGAATTCCATCCCTTAAAGGGACAATTAAATGACCAGGAGTTAAAATTAGCCGGAAAATTTTTAGATGAGATAGAAACTGTTTTGAATAAAGTATAGAGTATTAGAAGATCTCATTCTTGGAAAGAAAAGGCAACGGATATTCTTTCTTATCTAGGCTAGACTTCGCTAATCCTTATTTCAGTATTTACGCTCTATAAATGCGGAGTTTGCGAATTAATTCGTAAATGTCTTCCTAACCTCTGCATTAATTTTTGTTATACCACCCATAATATAAATAACGAAATAATACCACAAGTTGTTACCTATGTACCAGCGAGCAGGCCTTCTATCGATTTAGAGAGTAAGTTAGATAATATACCTATTAAGTTTAGGAGAAAGTGATGTATGGAACTACGAAGAATTTTGGGAGAAATTCACTCTAACAGGGGAGGTGTGAAGCTATAATGAATAAGTAAAAATATTCTTGCTTCATAAACGCACTCTTCCAAAATAGTGAAGTTTCCTAGGCTAAGAATAGATAGATATCACTCCCTCCCTTTATACAGATAAGGGCAGAACACTGTATTCTTTCTTCGTGGGACTGACCCGGTAAGGCCTCGGCCCCAAACGCAGCATTCCTTGCCTGACTGCTACGGCGTCAACTTGTGTTTCATTAAAATAAACTTACTGACCAGATCTACGAATTTGCGTCAGAACAAATTAAATTAAAGTGACTTTTTATTCAGACCGTCACAATGGAATCAGATGATAACCATGCACTGTCCAGTTTCTAAAATTTATCTGCATTATAGAAAGCACTCTTCCATCTTTTTTCAAAAGACGGAATGAAGTGCTGCAAGAAGATTTCTCTTGTCAAATTGACTTGCTCATTATCTATCAAGTTAGCCGTGCCAAGGTAATCTAACAGAATTCTTACGTCTTTACTAGTACTGGCGATTAACACATTACTTAGAATCTTATTCGGCATTCTAATAGAATTCATTTCTAAATCATGTGTATACATACACAGAAAGAATGAAAAATACTTGAAACTAAATGGTTCAGAACATATGAGAATGAAAAATAATCAAATGAACAAAAACATGCGTTATTTTCTTTTCCTAACTTCAGATCAATGAGACTGTCATTTGTTACGCCACAAAACTAACAAATGGAGATCAGCAACCATTAAACTTTAACGCCATTTCAATTAGTAGGACCTGTGTAAAAGTATAAAATGATATACCTGTAAGTTCACGATTGTTAAAAGATGAACAAGAATAATCATGAGCATTTAGTACAGGGAGATGTAATAATGTCTGGGGGAAGCCGCGTACCATAATGTATGTGATTTAGCTTATCAAGTCTCGGAGAAAAACTTTGATCAGACTCATGAGTGTCCCGACTTTCATTTGGTATGAGATGAATTAGTCACAAGATAAGAAAGAATAATATAAAAATTATAAAAATGTGAGAAAATCAACTTCTAACAAATAATTTGTCTATTAGCAAATTTTTTGGTTTAATTTTCACTATTGAATTAACCTTTAGTATCGTTGCACTCGAAAATTGAGGCAATGGAGGAATTTTTCACGTCATAGTGATGTTATGCAATGAATTACTTACAAGATGAGGAAAAATAATATGAAAATAATGAAAATCGCGAAAATGAACTTTTAACAAATTATTTGTTTATTAACCAATATTTTTGTTTATTGCTCGCTATTTGATAATCTTCCAGTAATGTTGCACTATCAAATTGAGTTGATTGCGAAACTTTT
The DNA here is from genome assembly GCA_932178445.1 of Andricus quercusramuli. Lineage (NCBI taxonomy): Eukaryota > Metazoa > Arthropoda > Insecta > Hymenoptera > Cynipidae > Andricus > Andricus quercusramuli. Next base: position 3,502 of record CAKNXH010056135.1, on the reverse strand, counting down.
TACTCTATTTCTAAGAAGGCAGAGGACTAAACTCAAAAAATTGTCATTTTTTTACCATATATTTGTTCATTTATAAAAAACTGGAGATCTCTTTCAAAAATCGGCCTCGACAATTCTCTTCAGAATTTTCGCAGCTTTTAAAACAAAAAAAATATCTAAATCGGTCCACAGATTCAGCAGGAATCCTATTTTGAACCTAAAAATGTACTTTTTCCCCACTGTGCGTCATATTGCCACATTTTTCGCTCGTCACAAAACAGCTAAGCTGAGCACCAAATTAAAATTGAAGCTGAAGTGCGAAAAATGGTGGATGAATTTATAGCGTGAAAAGATCAAGCCTTCTTTCGCTATGGAATCCACCAATTGCCCGAGCGTTCGGGAACGGTAGTAGAAGCCATTGGCCGCTATAAACCGCTATAAAGAAAATTTGGGATAATGTATAAGAAGCACTAAGAAAGGCGGCTCTGGTCCTAAATTGTAATAATCATGAAGAAAGTTTTTTTTGTAAAATTTTATTCTTGTTTTCTCATGATTATTACAATGTAGGACCAGAGCCGCCTTTCTCAGTGCTTCTCATACATTATCCCAAATTTTCAACTCGATGTGGCTATTCGTGTGAAAATAAGTTGACAAATTGAAAAAGTGCCGGTAAGGTAGGAATCTGGTCACGTGACACACTCATCATAAAAGATGGACTTTGATCATATATTCGGTACAATTTTCTGAAACATGTGACTGAAGCGTTATGGAGTTACCGTTGCTGAATTTCTGTTACAATTTAGGAAAATTCAGGAATGCTTTCTGCATAAAGCTTTAGTGACGCTTCTCTGAAGATTCCTACAGCAATTTCTAACAGTGGATGTAAAATAATTAGAAAAGAGCGACTTTATACAAATACACATGTTACGTTGTCCATTAATTATTAAATTCGAAGCGAATACATTTGGAAACAAACTAGTCAATTTTTACAGTAACATATGACATATTTAAATATTTTTTCATCATTTTTTGATGCGTTGTTTCTGTCAGAATATATGGTATGTCAAACTGATAGATTGTGGTTGTAGATTATTTCGCCGAACCCTGGGTGCACCACGAAGAGGCAATCTGCACTATATTTTACAACGTCCTGTTATCAAAATAGTATTTCTTTTTAGTATACGTATACAGTCAATGTATATTTGTGAAGTAATAATCAGAAACAAAAATTTTTCTAAAAACAGATAAAAATATTACGTCACACATGATTACCATTGTAAGAACATATGGCTTTGAGTAACTGTTGATCATATTGAGCATGATTTGGTGAAACAACTTTATATCTACTCCACGTCGACAGAAAATCAAAATGGACTGATTCCATAGCTTGCTCACTATAAAAATCGAGACCCTTTTTATGTACGGAACGAAAATCAAAGACGTGTAAAAATACTGCGTGCACTTTTGGAGTAACTGAAATGTATAAATTCAAGTAACTTGTTTTAAATTTCTTAATGGATTGTTCATATTCTGCATGAAGTGCTCTTCCAAAACAATCTTCAACAACATTCTTGAAACTACTGAATGAAACAACGTATTTTTATTAATGTTTCACTGGTCAACAACCTTAACATCAAAATTAATAAAATTCTAGATTACTTTTCGCTCGGAGAACATCAATTTTACTCAGCAAAATTTTGCAAGAATTTCCATTGAAGCCTGTACCACCGTGAGTAACTTCTCGATTAACATTGCTCTCTTTAATCCAATCGTTTGTTACTTGATCACATTCTACTGAAATTTTAACAATCACTGTGTTGACAACACCAAGCCTCAAATGCAATTCGGGTGGTGGAATAATATCCAAAATTTTAGTATTTTCATCGCCAGACAATATTGGTAGGTGTATGCAACTTTTGATATCCTCGGCGTCTTTTTTGTTATTACCTTTTTCGGACCATGCTTGATAATTACTTAAACAGCTACCGATTCTACGAAACTCGCCACGTTCTTTAAATCCGTTGTACACTTGCACTTTACTACTTTTAATGCATAAAGATTAAGCAAGAACAATTCACTTGACACACTATTCATCGACGCGACACTTGGTGTTATTAGTTTCGTAAAACGAATGATGCTAAATTTTAGAATGAAACAGCATGCAAAAGGACACGAGCACAACCTTTCATGTTTATTGTGTATGTTTCGATTTGTCACCTATTACGTATAATATTTTCCGTCTGTAAACAAAATCTTTGGCACGATGGATCAAACTTGAAAAAATTCTTAAATGCACCAGTCAAAGTATTGTAAGGTAGCATGTTTTGAGTTTTATAGCGATACAATATTTTTATATTCATTATAAAAGTACTTAAATCTTATTTATGTCGTAATAATGTATGTCACCATAAAAAAGCGTTCTAAAAAGTTTATTTTGCTGTAAAATTAAAATATTTTGATTTGTAAAAAAATGTTTTTTTTTCAAAGTGGCCTTAAAAACGTCACTATCTGCGATTACCGTCATTGCAGTATTTGAACGTAAAAGATATTCTAGAATAAAGATCTGCAATGATTTCCGAAGTGACAAGACTTTCGACAAAAATTAACCTTGGGGCACCCATGGTTATGTTATGTATCATAAGTAATGAAAAAAACATCCTTTCAACAGTAGTTGAAAGCTGTGGTTTATTTAGTTGTCAGTCATTTTTTATGTTTCATGATATTTGTATATTATTATTCCTTTGCTCTCTACAGTTTTTATCTTAATTGATAGTCAATTGTTTGTCGCCCATCGTGAGAATTGAACGTCAGTCTCTTGTTATCTGTGCTGTCAGTGAGCTGTTTAGTACACTCGAAATATGTGCTGCCAGTACAAAACCTACAAATTCCCCCTTCCCCATCTCAGTCAATTTTTATCCAATCGAAAGAAGTTTTTTCCTGTAAAGTACTAGCTAGTGGGATTATACACTTTGCCCAAGTTCAAGATCGATCGGTATAACTCATTTTTCAGGGTGGGTACACTTGAAAAAAATGCTCCATAAATGTATCCAAATAAAAAGAAATACCTTCTCATCTTCGCCAGGTGGTGTGTTGTAACTATTTTCGAACGATTTTTGAAGCGATGAGATTTCGCAAGAAACCGGGCTTCTACGCTCAGTTAATGCTTCACTATAATTTTTGCAAGTCAAATTTTCTTTGTCTTTTTCTCTTAGGATGGGATATTTTATAACAGGCTCCATTAGCTGTTTCACTTCTGTTTGCGTTTCTTTCACATTTCTGTATGTGCTTAGTCATTCTAGTAGAATTCCAGACTTAGGTCTTATCGCAAAAATCGCAGGCTTCTGTCAAAGGATTGTCTTTTATAACACGAAAGTGTCGCTTTGCAATCAGATTTGTTGACTCCTTTCACATTTTGCCTTTTATAAAAAAATATCAAACTTTGCTTCAGTATCTTATTAAATAGAATATAGTTACCTTTTGTGACCCAAACGTTGTATGAAATATAAATATTACAAAAAAAAAA